>PVIA01003325.1:0-172493 GCA_004024845.1 Tonatia bakeri
ACTTGTGTCAGTTTCATAGTTTTTCATCACAAAAGAATTGTGAGTGACTTATACTCCTAAGTTCACCATGAAGGACAATTATACCTTCATGGGAAGATTACAATAGGTTACAACAGATACTAGCTTTTAAACATCTTTTAATTCACATCATATTAAACCACAATAACAATTTACAAAAAATAGCTATTCTTAGTACTTGTTAAAATTCAAGCCTTACTAAAACTACTTGTTTGTAAATATTTGCAGTGCATCAGTTTTCAAAGATGGCCACCCATACTCTACAACTATTCAGCTTCATTAAGAAGATATTAAGGTCTCCTTTAGAGAAGTAATTAAATTCAGTTCTCAGTTACATACACTTCTTTTGCAAGATTAATTAAGATTTGTTAACAGGGTGCTGTTTGGATAGGTTTAATCAACTCTACACGCCGCCAAGAGACAAGGCCCTGAGCACACATGAACAAAATCAGTAGTGTCCCGTCTGGTGTGATCCGAAATGTGCAGAGAAGCGCAAACAGACCCCTGCCCCCCGACTCTACCAGCAGAGTTGCAGTCCAGATTCTACTCACATGAAGGACGGGGCAAAATCAGTTTTACAGCTGTGAGCACATGAAACAGTGTTTATTACTATAATCTTAATTAGAAATTACTCGTGCACTATTACTCATTAATTATTCAAATAGGACATATTAATGAACAACTATAAGTATACTTCTGCCCCATCCTACCTCTGCATTCTCTTAAAGAATTTATCCCTTTATGTGAGATACAAATGTTATCTGAGAAGTTATTAAGTCCTTTTTTATCCACCTAATTTTTAAATTGATTAATTAAACACTTGTCAAGACCTCTGAGACTTGCTGTTGGCAGTGGTAAGTTTCAAAGGGGATGGATGTGCCCAGTGCAGTGCAACAAGCGTTTGTGGACAATGTAGCCACAAAGGCTTAGCATTTGGGGGCACCTTCAGAAGATTCATCAGACAAAAATGACAGAAAAGGGGATACGGAAAGATGCAAATAGTGACTTAAAAGTAAATTTTGTATGCTTCAAAACTGGGACAGATTTTGCTACTGCAGAGATGTTACAGAATTATTTTAAGAGTGTTTATGGATTCGTATCTTCAGTCTCCTTATATGTAAGTGAATAACAATTGAGCAGTTTGATGTAGCAGTTACATGCTTACATGACATTCGATGTAGCCTTTATCCCATGTTTGAAATGATGAAATTGCCAGATCACAGGAAAGATGTCAGTTTGCCATTTCACACAACAAACTGGCTGCCCAGACTCTGCTGTATAGTAGAGCTTCCTGATTCACCTATTTCTATTATGCAGGTATTCTTTTGTGCTTGAAGTCAATTAACACAAATGTTTCATGACTGTATGGAACTCATCTTTTCTCATGGTATATACATGTATATGTGTAAGTATGTGTGTGTGTGCGTGTGTGTGTGTGTGTGTGTGTGTGTATCTCAGTATCTGATTGAAGAAAAGTGAGAAATTGCCCTGGCTGGCATAGCTCAGTGGATTGAGCGTGGGCTGTGAACCAAAGCATCGCAGGTTCGATTCCCAGTCAGGGCACATGCCTGGGTTGCAGGCCACGACCCCCAGCAACCGCACATTGATGTTTCTCTCTCTCTTTCTCCCTCCCTTCCCTCTCTAAAAATAAATAAATAAAATCTTTAAAAAAAAAAGAAAAGTGAGAAATTGAGTCCAAAGTTTGTTTTTAGTATCATTTATTTTTTCAACTAAATAACTTTTTTCCCTTCATGCTCTGCAGAAAGTTAGAAATGTGGCTTTGACCAAAGGAAAGGCAAAAAAATGCTAGTATGTCTGTTTCATTTCCCTCTTCACAGGGTGGCTAAGAAGTGACTCAAACCATACCAACTGCTGTCAGGACTTCCCTGGGCAAAATAACTTCACTTAAAACTTTAGCACGCACAAGCTGAATGTTCAACACTCATTTGTGGCCATGTCCTTCTCTATACATAGTAAAATCAAAGCAATTAAAGTCACTTTGTCGCCCTGGCTGGTGTAGCTCAGTGGATTGAGTGCAGGCTGTGAAACAAAATATTTCTCTCCCTCTCTTTCTCCTTCCCTTCCACTCTCTCTAAAATAAATAAATAAAATCTTCAAAAAAAATAAAGTCACTATGTCATAGTCATACTACATGCTGTATGAGGTGGATGAGGAACAACAGCACTGGAAATATATAAAGCCATGAGATTATTTTAGAAGAAAGAATACTTACTATGATTTAATAATAATGTTGATAGTTCTTATAAATTCATGTAAATTACAAAGTTTTTTACTTTTTGAATTACATCATACAGTCAGAGGATAAAAGAAGAAGGTCTGCCCTGGCCAGTGTGGCTTAGTTGATTGGAATATCGTCCCCTGACTCAGGAGTTGTGGGTTTGATTCCCTGTCAGGACACATACGGAAGTTGCAGGTTCAATCCCTAGTCTGGGTGCATATGGGAGGCAACCAACTGATGCTTCTCTCTTGCATCAATGTTTCTCTCTTCCATCCTTTCTCTCTAAAAGCACTAACAAAAATTTTTGAGTTATGATAAAAAAAAAGAAAGTTTCCCACCTTCTGTTCCTGAAGACAGACTCTTATTATCTGCAAAGTGGATACTGGAGAATAAGATGCTCTGAATCACTGGAAGAGAACAGATAACTCTGAAGAAACTCGTTGATCCGTGGACACTTTCCAAAGTACCCATGTAACTATTGCTGTTTACAAACTTAAAACAAAAATGCCTAAAATGCACTCTGCTCAGCCTGGGTATGCAATTTCCAGAATCAGTGGGAGTTTCCTTTCAGGGAAGGGGGGCTGAATCAAAAGATGAAATGTTATTCATAGAACAATAAGGACAACAAAAGGCTGTATGTCAGCTGTACAGGCAAAACTTCAGGCCAATAAAGCTGCCAGGCAACCTGCCGATGAATATTTACTTAGAAGGTACCCTCTCAAAACTCTTATTAAGTGTGTATAATTCTCAAGATGCTGCGACCACATAAACACTGTCCCTCCTACCCAAACCTGGTCCCACAGACTCTGCTACTCCATCAAGACATGAAGTTATCAGCCCCCTTTTGTGAGTCCATCCAAAGATAAACGTCTTCCATCCACTCATTTCTCTTCCTTTCTATGGCACTCCTGGCTGCTTAGCAGAGCTGTACCAAATTTTATTGTTAACAGTTTTTACTTTGTATTTACTATGTAGTGTATTGTTCAAAAGAGTTCACACTCATTATTTGATCGTTATAACAACTTATTAGATTAATATGGTCGCTAAGCTCATTTTATAACAGAGGAAGATGAATGGTGGACTGAATAATTTTGCCAAAGTCACACACATATGTATATGAATCAGTCTGGGTAAAGAGCCAAGGGTTCTCTGATCTAAATTACCATGCTTTGCTGCCTCTTTAGTACCAGCCCATGATGGATCAAAGACTAGTGAAAAGTTGAAATATTAGTATAATATATTCTAAGACACTTACTAAATGTGAATGTTATTTATTCATTTGATAATAGACTCAAAAGATATATCTAATAGAGACTCTGCCTGAGAAGGAGTAAATATTGTGTTTCTTAGGGATAAAGACATTGCAACATGTTTTCTCAGTAAGGATGAAAATAGAATAGTTCTCAAAAAATATTTTCAATGAAAAATGAATGAATAGGTTTCCAGTTCAGCATATAAGAATCTTGGAAGTCAACACTCCATCCTAATAAGTAAAAGGCTGAGCAAACCGAAAAATCAGCAATCCTTCTTAGATGTATAAAAGTAGAATCCCAGAACAAACTGCTACTCCCCAAATTGGAACAACCCACAGGTGAATACAGAGAATCACAACTTACTGGAGCAGAAACCTACGAGCAGGAACCCGGGAAGCTTGAGTTGTAATTAATGAATTGCTGGGGGCTCAGCATGGACATCTCTGAGATTTAGAACTACAGAGGACACAGACATAGGAGCCCTGCCCCCACTTTTGTTAGTTTTATCTCCAGGATCTCTCTTAGGTCTTCACAGGGAATACGGAGAAAAATCCCCTTGTACTTCTAGCAAGAAGAGGGGGGAAACAACTTTAAATATGCCAGAACATGCTGTTCTTTTTTACAAGGTCTCACCCCCGGAGAAACTATTTAACCAGAGCCTAAACTACTGGGGTATTACCAGAGCCTAACTAGGGTGGGAGAAGGTAAATACCCAACCTAGCCAGCTCTAGCTTCCTGTCCCCCCTAAGCCCAAGGGACAGTGAACTGATAAACACCAGTAAAGTTCAAGGTCTTGAAGCACAGGCTCACTAAAAGGTTGAGACCTAATCATAGGACTGCAGAATAATTTCCCTTCCCCACATCGTTACATTATTTACTTACAGTTGTTCCTTTTATTAGGTGCTCATGCCCCGCTATCAAGAAAAAATTTACAAGACAGATTTAAAAGCAAGCATAAAGTTTGAAGAGGCAGAGTAGTTATTAAGACCAAACTCATATATAGCTACAATATTGGAATTCTATGACCAGGATTTTAAATTGACTATGATTAACATGCTAAGGCTCTAATGAATAAAGTTGACAAAGTCTAAGAAAAGTTGACAAAGTGTAAGAAAGTGTTGGCAGGTGATCTAAGCATAAAGATAGAAATTCTAAGAAAGAAATAAAAGGAAAGGCTAGAGACAAAAAAAATGTTGTAACAGAAATAATGACTTTAATTACTTTATTAGACTGTGCATGCCTGAGGAAAAAATGTCTGAGTTTGAGGATATCTGAATAGATATCTCCCAAGCTGAAAAGCAAACAAACAAACACAAAAGGCTTCAAAAAACCCAGAATATTCGAGGAATGTGGGACAACTACAAAAGGTGTAACTCACATGTGATGAAAATCTCAGATGGAGAAGAAACAAGGAAACAAAAAACTGGAAAAGTTATGACCATGTATTTTTTTCCTGAAATTAATATCAAACACCACACCACAGATCCAGAAAGCCCAGAAAAAACTAAGCAGGATGAATACCAGAGACAAAAATAATAAAGAATCACTACATGTAGGCATACCATTTTCAAACAAACCAGAGGGTAAAAACACCTTCCTTGTAAGGGAGCTAAGAAGATGAAAGTTACACCTGACTTCTCCTCAGAAACCATGCACACAGAAAGAGAGTTGAGTGAAATATTTTAAGTGTTGAAACAAACAGAACAAAAAAACCAACCTGGAATTATCTACCCTATGAAATCATATTTCAAAAGTGAACATTTTTCCAGACAAGCAAAAATTGAGGGAATTTTTTTTGCCAGTAGGCCTGCCTTGCAAGAAGTGTTAACAGATCTTTAAAGAGAAGGTAAATCTTAGTAAGAAACTCAGATCTTCATGAAGAAAAGAACATCAAAAAGGGAATAAGGAAGATAAAAAGGCAAATATAAAACTTATTTTCCTATGTTTGATTACACTAACAGGTTACCAATTAAAGCCATGGAGAAGCACATGGAGGTTAAAAATATTAATTGACAATAATAGAGACACTAGATAATTAATATTCAACTTATGGATAACACGTGTTCCTACAGAAGAAAACTAAACAAATGAAAGAAAAAGATTTCAAGGGTACAATTAGATAAAACTTTTTTCAACTCATATTTAGAAAATTAAAAGAATGCACCATGTCCAAAGGGGGAAAAAACCTGATCCAGTCAAATTAAACCAAGGTAAAAATTAATAAAGCCCTGATAGGTGTGGGTCAGGGGGTTGGGCATTGTCCCGCAGACCAAAAGGTTGCCAGTTCAATTTCTGCTCAGGGTACACACCTGAACTGTGGGCCAGGCCCCCGTTTGGGGGTGTGCAAAAGGCAACAGATCAATGTTTCCCTCTTGGTCTCTCCCCTCCCCCGCTCTCTAAAAATAAATAAATAAATAAATTTTAAATTTGATAATGATAGGGAGTTACAGAGATTTAAATAAACCTTTGGCCATCTAGAAAAATTATTAAGTCTAACCTAAGGGCAAAATCGTCATATTTTAGTAAAAAATGGAAAATGGTAGGATGATTACTATGAATTCCTCAGAGAAAGACAATATGAGCCCCTCAGGATTTTACATTATGGCAATAAGTAGAAAGGCTAACAGATGATATTTTTACTCATTTAAGATGCCATGAAATATAGCGATCACACGCCCTTCTTGAAAAGATCCACTGGGAACAAACCAGCAAAATTCGAGATGAATGAAAAAGCTGTGCCAAAGAACTTATAGAGAGCACTGAATGCACTCAAACATAGGGTTAAAAAAAATATCAGTGGGAATTTGTACATATATATATGAGATAAAGTTTTATCATTTATAAGTTTATAACATTTTATTGTTTATACTCTAAAATTATAAAAAGGGTAAAAGAAATGAAGTGTAAGAAGGGCAAAAATGTGACATTTAGAATTAGTAAAATAATCATTATAAATATAAATAATACCATAAATATAAAGGAAACCTGTAGTGGGTTACAAATGTAACAACCCTAGAATATAACAAATTAGCCTCAGAGAAGGGAGAAAAGAGGTGGAAGGCAGTGGAAGGATACTAAATATATCATTATGCAGAGTGAAGAATCAATGCATATTCTTGAAAAATAAAATTTACTCACTATAATATTGCTGCTATAGAGCTAACCTCAAAAAGAACAAACCAAAATTTTCTGACAGAGCACATAACACTTAACAAAGGAAAGCAAACACCACCCTACAGTAAAAGAAAGAAGAGGAAACGGAAGAAGAGGAAGAGGAGAAAAACAACAAAAGCAAAAACAAGCATTAAAAAAAAAAGAAGGTAATATCTATAAATGATAAAAATAAATTTATCTACATTTATTATCGTAATATATAAATGCCCAGAATTAGCTTAGCTCAGATGGCAAAGCCACATTATGTATTTGTGAAAGACAGTGTCATAAAATGTGGGCATGAACACTGTAATGTCATTCTGTAAATAAAACATGAATTGTCAGGAAATCCCACAGGCAGAGAGGAAACCAAGTGTATTGAAACTTATGTTCATGCCGTACTGTGTCAAGTTTGGCTTAGATGCTCCAGGCAAAGTGTTTCAGAAGAACAAACTTGCTCCGTAACACGTTCATGTTTGTAAGACAGGAGGCGAGGAGCAATGAGGGGCTTCCAGTCTAAGACACTGGTCCTCTTTCAGGGGACCTGCAGAATTCTATCCTGACACCACCTTGCCTGTCCAGTCAGATAAGTTGTACATTAGGAAATGTAAGGACATATTTTAATTCATAGTAAACTAATCCAGATCTGTGAGACACCTTGTTGCTTAGCTACCTCAACGTGGAAAGGCATGAACTTCCAGGACATTTTGTTTTGTTTCCACTAAAATATATCTAATGAAAAATTAATCAAAATAGTTAAAAATCAAAAGATAGGCCTAATAAATAGGTAATGGAGGCAATGTCAAATACTGCAAACTTTGGTGCAAACCAAGGTTCAAATTCAGGGCAAAATGCATTTAGGAAAGAGTTTATAAAATTTATGTAGAAAAGTACAGTCCACAGTAAATTCCTAACACTTATGTTCAAGTGTCTTAAAACATTCACAAAAAAAATCTTCTTCCTATTCAGGCATAAATAAATCACTAATCAGGTTACCAAAGCAGAAATATTATAGGTGACATTATGTCCTCATCATGCAAGGAAACTAGAAACTAATAATTACAGTTCAAAAGAAATGAACAGAGGTTTGAAAATCCTACTGTTTAGAAATAGCAATGAATTGCAGTGATAATGATTACAGTGATGATGCTATTTAAAAATTACAAATATTTAGAAACTTTTTGTCTTAGTTGGGTTTTTAAATTTTATGTGAGAAAATAAAGGTAAAACACTAAAAAATGCCTGTCATTTAGTAATTGCTCTCTACATGTTAGATTTTATTATAAATTGATGATGATATTGATGATTTTCAGCAAGAGAGAGTTGACTATCTTATAGTACTTTTTGACCAGCAGCTCTTTTTTTCAACTTTTCATCATTGTTAAGGGATCAGAAGTATTTTGATAATTTTTCCAGAATCTTGAATGTGCCCCCCAAAAGAATCCCAGCGGGGCCTCTTGTTGAACAGATAGCATATGGGCTGAAACAAAGTGATCGGCAGTCAGTTAAATTTTCCTTCTTCATTGTACTTTAATTACCTAATCCAAAAGTTTTTCAGTTATACATATATAACTTTTATTTCATTTTCATATCATTTTAGATCTGAGTCTGTGCCTTGAGTTTCATGAGGGCAAATACAATTTATTTCTAATCATTTTTATCCCCACAGTTAACCCAGCATCCACTGGCAGGAAAGAAATGTTAAATCCACAGTAAATAATTAATTATATACTTTAGTAAGAGAATAACTCTAACGAGAAAAACATTTGCTGTTCATAAAGAAGATACTGACTTACACAGATTTGTCCTGGTGGTGTAGCCTCTGTAACAGAATGCCATGTGGGGAAAAGTGAGGCGATAATCACCCTAGAAATCAACCAGGAGGGCATGCTCCAGGCTCTTACTCCCAGCAGAATGTATAAGATTCAGAAGGCAAGATGCCTTCTTGTCTATTCCTCACTCTGTCCATTTCACCTAGTACAGTTCTAGCCACCTAGCAAGAGCCTGGCAAAGAGTAATATGAACAAATGAAAAAAGGAATAAATTCTGACATTGATGCATGCATTCTTATTCTTATTCTCAAAATGGGTTAATGTGTCAGTTACTCTTCCACATAAGAGGCTAACTTTCTAATTAACTCATATTCGGTAATACATCTAACTAATAAAGTGAAAATGTGCATTAAATCCCTAGATAAAATTAATTCTTTATCCTCCTTTATATACCATGATACCAACTTGTTTGGTTGAGTTATCCCCTTACCTTGCTCTGCTTGAGAGTTCCCTAATGCCTCTGTCCCTGCCTGACCCCAAAGGTCATCTTATGAGAGGATCTCTGCTCAGCTTTTTGTTTCCCAGGCCCATCTCTACTCATTGCAACTGGTGGTTGCTCTACAGCAATTACTATAAATATTTGCAGGATGAGTGAATGAATGAGTTGGCTAGTGAAAATTTAATTCTGTTTAAAAGTGAAATTGATCATTCTGTAGACTTTTTAAATGCCTATGTCTTGAAAATTGCTTATTAACCATTTCTCTGTGCATGAGCCAACTTAGAACTTGTTTTCTTTTAAGATTAATATTGCAAACCCCAATTCTAGTTCATTATATCACCATGCAATTACCTTTCTTCTTCACAGCCTTACATTGTGCGTGATAATTCAATGCAATTATCAGGAAATGTGAGAGAAAGAAATCACAGTCTGATAGGGCAGCAGTGTGGGATAGAAGGAGTCTCTTGGGACTGGGACTGTGATGAACCTTCTCTGGGATGCTGCTTAGCCCACATTGCAAAGGACTTAATTGCGTAACTTGTTTTCAGTGTTTTTAGAGCAGAAACTTGTGAATAAATAGGACACCAAAATACCGCAACAGAATCATTTTGACTTGAACCTCCCATTGAGGAGTAGAAATTAGTTAATTTTGCAAAGCATTGGAATACATTTTGTGGTATTTATTAGGATAAAAACCTTTAATTAAAGCTTGAAATACAGAATACTCTTAATTGCCATAAATTAAAGCAAATTGTCTGTATTTTTATTGCGATAAAATATTCAGTCTCATGAAGGTGAACTCAGATTGTAGTACAATGATCTGACTTTGGCTTGATTCACTTTAATTGCTCTCCTAATTGTAAGAAACAAATATAGTGTATATGGATCAGGCCAAAGAATATATCTTCATTAAGACTCAGGTTATATAACCAAAACCATGTATCACTAAATGAGCGAGCCCTGGAATTAGATACGAATGTGTCTTTCTATATAATTGGTTAAACTTGAACTGAACAAAATGTTTAATAACTCTGAATAGGAAAACCACACTTATATTACTACTTTTATCAAACTGTAGATCTTTTCTACCCTGAATTCCATTTACTTGTTTATTGATAAGACTAATAAGCTATCTAAACTGACAATCATCAAAGCTATTTTTTCTGTTTAGAATAAACAGACAAGTTTAGATGATAAGAGTATCATTAGCAGCAGCAGCAACAGTTCAAGTTTACTGAGTATACACCATGTGCCACTTTTTTCCTTCTGTTATGTTACTCTCACAACAATCCCTTGAAGTATATATTATTATTCTTTTCAAGATAAAGAGACTGTCTCCTGATTTTCCCAAGAACATGTAGCTAGTATGTAGGCTATTAACACAGACAGTTGATTCAAGAGCCTGCTCTTCTAACCACTACACTGTAAATGTATCAGTCCAGATGTATTTGAATTGGCCGTGAGAAATTCATTTATTATAGGCAAGTTCATAAAAGAGTGGTTTGTAATCTAAGTGCTGATTCATTATTTGATAATAAAACATTAAATTTGTCAGCAAACCAGTAATTTGGTCAGCCCATGGTTCTTTCTGATGGAAAGTTTGACACAAAAGTCCAAATGGTTGTACCTTAATTGCTTTGTAAATATAGAATCTGAACAAGAGAGGTGATATATTATTAAGAGTATTTCTATCAAGTTTTAGTAGCATAATCAATAGAACATTTACACTTGGAGAATTTTAAAGATTTCTTAGTACTAAATACTTAGTACTAAATAGTACTAAAGATTCCTTAGTACTATTTATCTAAGGTTGTTTCTGTTCGATATTCTTTTTCTAGACATTATAACATTTTACCCCTTACAGTGATTCATTTGTCACTTCCAATCTCTTTAAAATAAATGCTTAGGAATTTTTAAATCTCTTTGTTTGAAACTTTCCACTTGTGGCAACAGAGTATATGAGTCATTTTTATTAACAGCATTTTTAAGTATTCTTATCCTTGACTAATTTTCACAGAACAAAAAAAAAATCAAATTATACTCTTTAACCCCTTAGAAAGTCCACATATCTCTATACATTCTGCATAAAATTCAGACAATATTGCAAATGAAAAATAAAATTTAAATTATCCTGAAATATCAAACTAAACATATATTAATCTATTAAACATCTATTAATCACTCAGAGTCTCCAAACTTATCTTAAAAGTTAATTACCAGAAATTACAGAAATGCAAAATTTCTAGAAGAATCAGAAATGTAGGCCATACTGTGTAGTAGGATAAATGAAACAATGTAAAGAACATGTTACAGCTCAAAGTCCTGTGCTAAATTCCGAATCACCTATGACACAGAAGCAAGAACAGAAGAAACAGCCACAGAATGGCAAAGTACCATGGATGAGATTATCATTAATTTGTCTTCCTTTTAAAATTAGATACACTTTTCAGAAGCCTATGTATGGGCTTTCAGGAACACCTATTAATAATTCTAGCTATTACCTGCAGCAATCTTCTCAATATTGCTTCCAGGAATTAACTTTAACACACTTTATTTCCATTGCCAAGGCTGCACTTCCTATTTTAATCAATATTTTTTCATGACATTAAAAATATATCTATTCATTATAGAAAACTTGGAGAATTTTTGGAGAATATTCAAGTAAGAAATTTCAAGCAATCGTTTCTTTAACCAATATAAAACAAATTCAAAGTACTAATTTATTTCCCCTCTTTTATATTTAACTCAATGCTTGGCTTATACTTCATATATTATAGCTTATATTTTTTATTTAACACTATTTTCTGAATAACTTTTTATACCACAAATCTTCACAAACAACTTGTATCATGGCAGCCTAAGGTTCCCATTGAATGCAGAGATCATTCTTTGAGCATAGTTGTTGAGTATTTTTGGTTGAGTAAAATATTTGTAAGTAATAATGCAATGATGGTATATTTTACATTCATAGTTGTACACATCTCAGGTTGTTACTTTAGACTGTATTCTTGAAGATACATCTATTAGGATTTTTTAATACTGTTTTTATTATTATATGAAATTTGTATCGTTTCCCACTTTCACTCTTTTCTCAGTGTATGAAACTGTCCACTTTTCTATACCTTTATTAGTACTTGTATTAGTTGAGGTTGTCCAGAGACATAGAACCATTGACATAGATAGAAAAGGTAAGCCAAAATGTTCATTTGGTATTTTCTGTAAGATGGATTTGGTAGCACTTAGCTGTCTTCAACTACATTTGAAACAATTTTGTTAGATTATATTGTAATAGCTGTCATATCAGCAGGCATTAAAAAGAACTTACCACAGTTGGTAAATTTTTTATATACATTTTAATATTGAAGATGGAAAAATATGCAATATGTTTGGTATACTATGCTTTTTATTTCAAGAAAGGCAAAAATGCAATTGAAATGCAAAAGAAGATTTATGTGATGTATGGAGAAGGTACTGTGACTGATCAAATGTATTGAAGTGGTTTGCAGAGTTTTGTGCTGGAGATTTCGCACTGGACAATGCTCCGTGGCATTGAAGTTGATAGTGATTAAATCTAGATGTTGATTGAGCAGAGTCAACATTATACCACGCAAGGAGACATCCAACATACTCAAAATATTCAAATCAATATGTATTGGTGAAAATAAAAATATGTCTTTTATTTTATGGAAAAAACTAAATGAACTTTTTGGGAAACCCTATATATCATATGTAGGTGTGTGTATGTATGTATGTATGTATACACACACACACACACACATATACAGGATGAGGCAAAAGTAGGTTTACAGTTGTGAGTACACAAAACAGGGTTTATTCTTATATTATTATATATTAGTTATTGTATTATTTTCCATACAAACAACTGTAAACCTACTTTTTCTATACCCTGTGTGTGTGTATATATATACATATATACATATATATATTTAGTATCAAGAATATATATTTACTTATAAAGAATCAGCTTATATGACATGAAGACAATTTGTTTCTCTTATTTCAATAGACTTGTTTTTGAGGTGCTAGAGTCCTGCTTATTTTTATTCTTTATACTCTAAATGTAACACACAGTTTATTATATATGTTTAAATACTACTTTCATTTTGCTTAACATTTCTAATAATTTCATATGTAATTTTAATTGATTACATTTTAAGCATTACTGTCCCCAAGGAAGATCACCTCAATTTCATCTGAACATTATAGAATAAGTAATGTCTGGCAACTCCTCAGAGTAGTTCATTCTATTCATAGAGTGTGGATCTCTGTCCCCTTTAGTGTTATATTTTGGCACTTGTTGACATTATTTATATTTTTGACTCAGTGCTTGTATATTTTAGCCCCTTCTAAATCCATCTTGCACAAACTACTTTCAGTGAGGACATGGTCAAGAAAGGCAAAGAAAACTTCCACAAATAAAAATGTGTAGAATGAAAAGGATGCTCATGGGTAGCTGTATGAATTCTGAACAGAATGTATCCAGCCATGTAATTTGAAAAATAGAGACATTTATTGAAGAAAATACAAGAAACATCATACACAGGACAATGACACCTCAGTCCCCTTCAAAGTAGACACCTTGGGACCTCACACAGTTCTCCCAATCGCTGTCAGCTGTCCCATGGTATTTTCCTGAATCTCATCAATAGTCTGAAATCTCATCCCTTTCAAAGGTGACTTTAATTTTGGGAAAAGCCAGATGTCACAGGGCACCAAATCTGGGCTGTAGGGGGCCTGAGTCACCTGGGTGATTTGATGTTTTGCTAAAAGCATTTGGTGCATGAGCAGGCACATTGTTATGACGAAGCTGCCTGTCATCAGTTGCCCATAGCTACAGCCAACTGAATCATCTGAATAGTTTCCGCAAAGAAATGTTCAAGCTTAACACAAAATTTGATGCAAGTTTGTTGCTCTACTCACTCAGTCATTTTGAATGCCACGGGGACACAGTACACATGCCCAATAAATGGCATCTGCCACCCCACTGGCTAGTACAGTAAAGCCCTCATTTGTTCATGCATGTGCATTCCAGTCCACTCTCCTTTGCTGCCAGGTTACATCAATGTTAGGCAAGCCATTCTCATTATATTAACAAAGATGGAACTTTTTGTGGAGAGATCACACAATATTAATAAAGCTTGACAAGGAGTAACTAATCTGGGGGCAGTTGAGCCTACCTCTGAGAAAAGCAAAGGCAAAATTAAATGAATAGGATTATATCAAAATAAAATGCTGCACAGCAAAAAAACTGCCAACAAACAAGAAGGCAGTCAACCAAATGGGAGAAGATATTGGCAAACAGCTTTGGAGATATTCAAAATATATAAAGATTTTAAACATTTATCCCTTATACATGTTCCCTGATGGCCCTTCCCCTATTTTCCCCCATTTCCCCCCATTATCCCTCTCCCCCCTCCCCTGTGATTACTGTCAATTTGTTCTCTAATTCAATGTCTCTGGTTCTATTTTGCTTGCTTGTTTGTTTTGTTGATTGGGATCCACTTATAGGTGAGGTCAAATGGTATTTATCTTTCATCACCTGGCTTATCTTACTTTCTTGTTATGCTAAAGCCAAAGGGGGTAGGTTCTAGTGAAGTTGGTGGGGATGGGTGGGCCAGGGGGGTGTGGTGGGTGAAAATGGAGACAACTGTACTTGACCAACAACAACAAAAAATTATAAAAAATTTAGTTACGAAAACTTACTTGCACAATCACCATTAGATAGAGTCATAACTAATTAAACAAGTGTAGTGAAAAATAATTGTAAAGAGTTGTTCTTGGGGGGGTGGAGGGATCAGGCAAAAGAGGAAAATCTCACTGGCATGGACAACAGTGCGGTGATTGTAGGGGCAGGGGTGGATGGAGGCGGGATAGGGTATACAGGGAAAAATGGTAATGGAAAAAATACAATGAAAAATAAACTATTAAAATATTTTTAAATGTATAAAGAACTCGCACAACTCAACACCAAGCAAACAATTCAATGAAAAAATAGGCAAAAGACCTGAGCAGACACTTCTCCCAAGAAGACATACGAATGGCCAACAGATGTAGGAAGAGATGCTCAACTTCACTAGCTAGACAAATGCAAATCTAAATCATAATGAGATACCAACTTATACCTGTTAGAATGGCTATTATCAATAGGACAAGTGATAATTAGTGTTGGTGAGGTTGTGGAGAAAAAGGAATTCTTAAGTGACCGTATGACCCAGCAACCCCTCTCCTGGAATTCTACCCCAAAATTTGAAAACATTGATTCACAAAGATATATGTTTCCCTATGTTTGTTGCAGTATTATTTACGGTGGCCAAGACATGGAGACAACCAAAGCATCATTCCACAGAAGGCTGAAAAAAGAAGATGTGGTACATATATGCTATGGAATTACTACTCCATCATCAGGAAAAGATGAAATACTGCCATTTGTGACAACATGTATAAACCTTGAGAATATTATGCTAAGCAAAATATTAAGCTAAGTCAGTCAGAAAAAGCTAAGAGCCATATTATTTCACTCATATTTGGGATACAAAACTGAAATTCACAGACACATACAGACAACAGCAGGGTGGCTACAAGAGGAAAGGGGGAACAGTAGTAAAGGGTAAAGGGGGACAAATATATGGTGACAGAAGATGATTTGACTTTGTGTGGTGGGCACACAATGCAATACACAAATCATGTTTCATAGAAAGTTATACTTGAAATCTATGTAACCTTATTAGCCAATGTACCCCAATAAATTTAATGAAAAAAAATTAATACAAAAGAAATGTTTCTTGATGAGAAACATTAAGAGCTCCAACTTACACTCATTATCCTGTTTCCTGTTCACATCCATTCTTCTACTTAAGGAATGGTTGAAAACTACCTCAAAATAACATATCTTTATCATATTGCAAAGAATTAATGTTAAAAAATTATTATGGCTTTTAAGAAAAGTTATTGTGACTGAGAGAACAAATGAGCTCTATAATAATATTCAAACAACTAAAACAGAGATCAGTCCCTCTATTTCACCTAATTATGAGTTCTAAATTTCTCCAAGTATAAATATGTATGTGACTTTCTATTCTCCACACTTGTGTTTGGTTGCCTGTACACACAGATGTCATTTGTTATGGCTGCTGCAGCAAAATCCTTGGCACAGATCAGGGTCTACTGAGCACTAATGTGTGGTACGTGAGACATCGCTGGAATTGTTATTGTAAAGTGGTCAGTGTACTCGGTACTTATCCTATTCTTTTTCCACAGCTTGTACTACATGCTCTGGAGCCACTAGAAAGGAGACATTTTCACAGAAGAGCATTATTGAAATCTAGGAGAGAATGGGTTGCTGTTGGGGCACAGAGGATACCTGATTTCAGGGTACCAGTAGGCTTAGCTGAGAGTTTACTGTCAGAACTTCCTCTTAGAAGAAGGAAAACAACCTTGATAATGAGTTTTAAGTTTTCTCTTTATTTTATATTTCTATGTTCTTTTTCAATTATATTTTATTAATTATGCTATTACAGTTGTCCTAATTTTTCCCCTTTGCCTCCTCCATCCAGCAACCCCCACTCCTTCAGGCAATCCCCCCACCATTGTTCATGTTCACAGGTCATTCATATAATAGTTCTTTGGCTACCCCTTTTCCTATACTGTACTTTACATCCCCATGGCTATTCTGTACCTACATATTTGTATTTCTTAATCCCCTCATCTCCTCATCCATTCCTTCACACCCCCCTCCAATCTGGCAATTATCAAAATGCTCTCTGTATCCATCATTCTGTCTCTGTTTTTCTTGTTTGCTTAGATTTTTTTCAGATTCAATTGTTAATAGATATGTATTTATTACCATTTTATGGTTCATAGTTTGTATCTTCTTCTTTTTCTTAAATAAGTCCTTTAAACATTTCATATAATAATGGTTTGGTGATGATGAACTCCTTTAGTTTTTGATTGTCTGGAAAGCTCTTTACCTACACTCTCATTCTAAATGATAGATTGCTCTACACCCTTGCTGGGTAGAGCAATCTATACTGTAAATCCCTGCTTTTCGAGGCTTTGGATATTTCTTGCCAATTCTTTCTTGCCTGCAAAGTTTCTTTTGAGAAATCAGTTGACAGTCTTATGGGAACTCCCCTGTGGGTAACTAACCTCTTTTCTCTTGCTGCTTTTAAGATTCTCTCTTTATCTTTCACCTTTGTTTTTTTAATTAAGATGAGTCTTGGAGTAGGCCTCTTTGCTTCCATGTTTTTGAGAATGGACTTGTCTCTCTGTACTTCCGGACTTGCATGTGTATTTCCTTGACCAAATTAGGGAAGTTTTTTTCACTATTTTTTCAAATAGCTTTCCTATTTTTTGCTCTTTCTCTTCTACTTCTGACACCTTTATGATGTGAATGTTGGACTTCTTGAAGTTTCCCCAGAGGCTGTTTATACTATCATCATTTTCTTGGATTCTTTTTTCTTCTTGTTGTTCTGATTGGTTGTTTTTTGTTCCTTATGTTCCAAATCACTGATTTGATTCTCAGCATCATTCACTCTACTGTTTTTTCACTGTAAATTGTTCTTTATTTCAATTAGTGTGTCCTTCATTTCTATATCCTTCATTTATTTATCCTTCATTTCTGAATGGATATTTTGTATGCTGCTGAGGTCCTCACTAAGTTCCTTGAGCATCCTTATAACCAGTGTTTTGAACTCTGCATCTGATATATTGCTTATCTCCATTTCATTTAGCTTTTATTCTGGAGTTTTTATTTGTTCTCACATTTGGGCTATGTTTCTTTGTCTCCTTGTTTTGACCACCTCCCAGTGTTTGTTTAGAGAGCCTCCCAGTGTATGTATTAGGTAGAGCTTCATTGACTCCATGTCTTGGTCGTGTGGCCTATGTAGTAGGTGTCCTATACATTCACACGGCACAGCCTCCCCTCTCAACCAAACTGCACACTTGAGGTACACCCTTTATGTGGGCTGAGTACATCTTCCTCTTGTAGTTGAGCCTTGGTTTCTTTTGGCAGATCAATGGATTTACCCAGACCAATCAGCTGCAAGAACTGGCTGTGACCACTTACCATCAACCTCAGCCCTCCATGGAGGATCAACTGTGCAGGGGCATGGTGATGGTACTCCAGTATGGTCTGTAGCTGTCCACTGTGTGTGCTGGCCCCTGGAGTTTCCTGGGTGGTGAAGGCCAAGGTCAGCCCCAACCTGTATTTTTCCCAGGGACACCCTGCCTGAGTTATAAAGCAATCTGAGATGGCTGCTGCTTGTGCTGGGTTGGGAATTTCCCAGGTGAAGCGAAGCTGTGAATCTAGGTTCACTGCTACTAGTGCCAGACCTGGGGCTCACTGAGGCCAGTTGTTGCTTGTTTGAGATGTTTAGGAAGTTGTGCAGCCTGAACCAAGACCAGTCATTCATATGGAAATGCAGCTTGGGTGGGCTCCTAATTTGGGTGAGGTGGAGTCTCTGGATCTCCAAGGCAGGTCAAACAGTGTTAGCCAGGTTGATGGAGTCTCAGATATGGCACCAGCTTGAGGGCTCAGTGGCTCTGTGAGGGGAGGGTTGTAAAAGGCGGCAATGGCCTGTGCTTGCCTTGATGCCTAACATTTCAGTTTCTCCCTGTATACTGCTGGGGTCTTTCAAGCAGCTGCACTGGTGCTGGAGCTCAGAGGGAGTGAGTCTGAGTAAGTGAGTCCATGTGTGGGTGCTTTAAGAGGAGCTGCCTGGGGCTCCAGAAGTTTCTTCCACCAACTCAATCCCTACTAGCTTTTGCAGCCAGAAGTTGTTGGGACTTATCTTCCTTGCAGTGGAACGCTGGGCTGGGGGCCTGGTGTGGGGTTGGGCATACTTACTACCAAGATATCCCTCCCAAATTTTTATCCACCGCACGTGGGTGTGGGACCATCTTGTTCCACATCAGTGTCCCTCCTACATGTCTGGATGGATGTGGCTGCTTTAATTCTGCAGTTGTCAGGTTTCCTTTCGAATCTATTTTTGATGGGTCTGAGTGATGACTGTTCTATATTTTAATTGTAATTTTGATGTCGTTGTGCACAGAGTGAGCTGTGTCTGCCTATGCCACCATCTTGATTGGAAGTTTCCATTATCTTAAAGAACTTTGTATAACACTCCATGGATTTTTATTTTTATTTTTTTAAATATTTTAACCATGGCTTTTTAATATAGTTGAAACATTATTCTTTCCACTATATATCTGAAAGCAATATCCAAGAACTTTTTTATTTAGTAGATATTCCTAGGAAAATTTTTGTTAACATTGATATTTAAATAACGAAGTCAATAGTCAAGCTGACAGGCCTTAATGTTTACATACAGAGATAGATACAGCTATAGGAAAGCCCACATTTGAAATGAGAGGTTATTTATGTGCCATTAATTGCTGTTACCAGCAAGCGATCCTGCAGTAATACCTCCCCCACTTTATTAACGCCTGGCACTTTACCTTTAGATCTCTGATCTGTTTTTTCTCATTTTTTGGTTTAGATGGAATAGAAACTTCCCACTGCCATCAAATAAAGTTCAAATACCTTGCTTTAGCATATAATGTCCACATAATTCAATCGCTGCCTGTCTCTTCAAGCTCATAATCTACTTTTCTCACATTTTTTTCATGCTCAAAGGGATCATATGATATCCACAACTAGACATTTGCAACCAAAAGTGAGTACTGGTTACTGAATTCTGCCAGGACAACAGATGTAAACTAGAATGATCCCAGAAAATCTGGACATATTGTCACCATGTCACTTGCTCTGGATTTCATGTATCACTTACAACTTCCCAAATGTATCACGCTGTTCCCATATTTATGTTGCTGATCATGTTACTGCTTACGACTGGATTGCATTGTACCTTCTTTGATTAATACACCCATACAGCAAATTTGCTTCAAGGTCCAATACAGTGAAACCTTTTCTGTACCACTACTGTGCCTAGTACGTGACCTAGTACGTACACGTGTGTGGTGAGTACTTTGTATGGCATCTTTCCCATTAGAGATGCCCAATAAATAAACAAATGGAAATACACTCTGTGGACCTCGAATTGTGAGTCATCTGTCTCACAGTACTGATAGATTGACCTGCCTCCATGAAAGAATTCTTTAATAAGAGAAGGAAAATATAGATTCTGGGTGCCTTTCAGAAAAAAGAAAGAGCATCATTTTAAATAGAAAAAATTCAGTAAAACAACATTAAGGAGTGAAAAGACCTTACCTTCACAGTTTCTACAAAGGTCCAGCCCCATCTGAAGCTATTAGTTAGGTTCCAGCAGTTGGTTTCTTCTTAGAATGAAGTATTTTGTTTTATTTGAATGAGCATAGTACTCATTTTGCATTTAGAATAAATTTCAAAATTATTTTTTTCACTCCCTCCTGTCATCTGAAAGCATCTAAGGTAACACAATTTCCAGCAATTTAAAAACAAATGGCTTCAGTTCAGCTGGCCTATATTTTATGCCTTTTAAAAAATTAACTGCTCTCACAGCTCAATGTGCTAAGTGTCAACCTTATCAAATTCCTCAGTGCCCAAGAAAATGAATGTAATTGCCCTCTTTCTATGATGTATTGTACATAATTGGCTTCCTATCACAAAGCAGCTGGAAAATATTCACAAATTCTGAAAGAAGTCTGCATTTGCATGCAGAGCATAAGTTTAAATGTGTATTTTCACTTTAATGTAAGTAGTGACAAAAACAATATTAAGTTTTGTTTAATATAAAGAAACAAAAACAGATGGAAAAATTAATCACACTTTTGAGAAGTGTATTAATATACATATATACACATACATACATACATACATACATATGTACATATATAATCATCAAAAGTACTGGTGTATATATATATATATATATATATGTATATATGTACATACAACGTTTGTCTGAAAATTCCAGCCATTGTTAATATCAGCGAGAATGGTTTGCACCATATCAATGTCACCTGGCAGCCCAGTAGAGTGGACTGGAATGCATGCGCGTGAACAATGACAGCTTCACTGTATTAGTCAGTGGGGGACAGTATATGCTGTTGAGTGAACATGTGTACTGTGTGGCTGTTGCATTCAAGATGACTGAGTGAGTAAAGCAAAAAATCTGCATCAAATTTTTCACTACACTTGAACATTCCTGCATCGAAACTGTTTGGATGATTCAGAAGGCTGCAGCTATGGGCAACTGGTTATTGACAGTTCATCACAACAACACACCCACTCCTGCATCACGTCTCATGCAGAGTTTTTGGCAAAACATCACATCATCCAGGTAACTCAGGCTTCCTACAGCCCAGATGTGGTGCCCTGTGATTTCTGGCTTTCCCCCAAATTAAAATCACCTTTGCGAGGGAAGAGATGTCAGACCATTGATGAGATTCAGGAAAATAAAACAGGCAGATGATGGTGACTGGGAGAACTGTGTGAGGTCCAAGGTGCCTACTTTGAAGGGAACTGATGCATCATTTCCTTATGTACAATGTTTCTTGTATCTTGTATCTTCAGTAAATGTCTATAGCTTTCATATTAGAAGGCTAGATACTTTCTGAACAGACCTCATATATAAATGTAGTGCTGTTGAGGTCAACTCTATAACATTTATTTGATATTTGGTATTTCCATTACTGCAGTTGCAAGTGCATGCCACTAAAAATGTTTTAATTCATATTGGAATGTTAGAGTTGATATTTAGATATTTTCTGTAACCACTTAGAAACCCATGTGGGACATGGGTGCCAACACTGATATTTATTCAACTAAAATTTATGGAGCATTTGTAATTTGTCAAATGTGCTGAGTGAGAACTCATACTCTTTATTTATTTAATTGTCCCCCCTTCACGTTGACTAATAGTAGGCCCAAAATATCTTAGATAGCGACACAACGCAAACAAATGAACTTGCCTATGTGAAAGGTACCACTTATCCACACAACCAGAAAGTTGACTAATGCACCCAACTGCTGTCCCGTGGACCCACTACTGTATTTGTCCAGAGCCACACTTCACACTGGCTATTTCCAGTCAATGTAACAGCAGAGCAAGGGCACCAAAGAGGCCCTTTCTTGACCATCCTGAGACTCTTCCTGTTGAAGACTTGCCTCAAGGATTCCCCACTGACCTGGCTGAATTTTCTTAGAACTCTGCTGTAGTCTTACACTCTTCATACGCCCCCCTATTTTTCACCGGTGTCAGACCTGCATCAATGTCTATAAGCTCCTTCACTTTCTGCTCCCTCCTTTTTTCTCTTCATTGGCACTTCTACCAACAAATATCTTAAATGCCCATTTCAATTTTCTCATCTCAAAAGCCTCTGAAAACACACTAGATTTATATTCCCAAATACCATCTGTTTTCAGGCCCTGCCAAGTGGGACGGAACCAAGCACATACCTTGAGAAATTTATATGTCACCTTTCCTAAATCCCCATCATGTATGAGCAGATAACATGCTGGGTACTCCTGCCTCTGGAGCGGCCAGTGCCACTGTTCACTCCCCAGTCCCATCAGATTTTTGGAGGTCAGTGGCCTCATTGAAAATGTGGATGTGTGTGTGTGTGTGTGTGTGCGCGTGCACGCACACACATATATGCTTACCATATATATGTGTGTGTGTGTGTGTGTGTATATATATATGCTTTTGCCAGAGAAAAAATACTTATACCCAAATATAACATACAGTGTATATTTTCAAAGGTTTTATGTGTTAAGAATGTATAAGTAAATATTACTTTTTAAGGGAAAAAAGCCGTCACAATTATACTTAACTATAATTTTATATTGACAGGACATTATTAAGATAATTGGTGAAATCTGAACAAGTTATATAGATTACATAATAGTCCTGAATCAGTGTTAATTTTCTAATTTTGATAATTATACCATGGTAATGTGAGAGAATATACTAGTTCAACAGGAAGACATTAAAATATTTAGAAGTTAAAGAGTATTGTGTCTGAAACTGACTCTACAACAATTCAGAAAAGATTAGATGTATATAATATATATATAGAAAAAATATTGTAAAATAGTAATTTTGAGAAATCTGAGTGAAGGATCCATGGCAATTCTTAGTAATATTGCAACTTTCTGTAAGTTTTGTATCTCAAAATAAAAAGTTAAAAAAATGAATCATAAGTGATAGCCCAAAACATACTTTTTTAGTGTCATTTTGTTTGAGGCATGTGGGACTAATTGCCTTCAGTCATTAACTTAGCCAAAATACTCACTTTAACAGTGTAACTTACTATTGTATTCTAGGCCTTCATGAGTTAATGGCAACTGCAGATAAATAATGATTAACCCTTAAAATTATCAATAGAGAGCATGCTAACAGCTTGGTGGTTGGGGGATGGGGGGTGAAGGAATGGAAGGGAAAAAAGAAAAAATATTTCATGGACATGAACAACAGTCTGGTGATTTTGGGCAGGAGAGGGTGGGTGGAGGTGGAAGAGGGTATAGGGAGGATAAATGCTAATGAAAAAAATTATAATAAAATAAAAGCTTAAAAAAGAAATTCAAAATAAAAAAGAAATATAAAGTAAATCCACAAGTAAAAATCTGCTATTGGTAATCATGCTCAGATTAATCAAGATTCTAACTAACGGGTTCATCTTTAATCAATAAGCATGCATGGATGCAGATGACTGTGTGTCTGTGTGTTGCATGTCATAGAGGCAAAGACTTTTTGACTAAACCGTAGCATTTGTATGTCTTCTCTTTCTCAGCTTTTGTTCTTTAAGTTTTCAGCAATATCTCCTATCACCTTGGGGATATCACTGAAATTTTCCCATGTCTGGCATCCATACAACAGATGACTGTCAAAATTACAGAAATTAAAATCAAAATAGACAAAGAGAGAAACCAAAATTCTGCAAGAGACTGCAAAATTTGCTAAAGAGCATATGACCTGATGTGGGTGAGCATCCCAGGGGAGCCACAAAGGACCCGACTGAAGGTGTCTGCCTGTCAACTGGGGAAGACTAAAGAATTCCTTCTGTTCCCACTGAGGCCCCTCTCAAGTAGCCAAAATGTGTCTATTTATCATTTCTGTAGAAAAATTGTATCACTGGCACACTTCTCTATGCTCAAACTATACCATCACTTCTTAATACTTATGTGTACACAGACCAATCTCTGATTTTCTTCTTTTGGCTGTTCAAGTACACAAAGGGGCCATGAATTCCAGAAAGAAAGTTTGGATGTAATTTAGTCCAACCTCCTCCCAAATGCTGGTATTGTATATAAACACGAATAATTGTTACCAAAAATCTACTTTACAATAAAGTTGAAAAGTAGTATTTTTAAGGAAATACAGGTGTGATAGTGAAACAAAACCAGACTTTGTCTTTAGAAGTAATGTTCTTCTGCCCTGACGATGTGACTCAGTTGGTTGGAGCATCATCCCGTACAGCAAAAGGTCACAGGCTCGATTTCTGGTTGGGGCATGTACCTGGGTTGCAGCTTGGATCCCTGGTTGGTGCATGTATGAGAGGCAACCACTCGATGTTTCTGTCTCCCACTGATACTCCTCTCTTGCTCTCTCTCCCTCCCTTTTTCTGAAAGTCAATGGACATATCCTTGGGTGTGGATTAAAAACTAATATTTCTCTGCAATTAGAATATGTTAAGACACCTTTTGTAGAGGCTATAATCAACCCAAACCAGTCTTTTATTAAAATTAAGATTTACCATTGATATACATACACAGACAAAGAAGGTACTTTTGAAGAGGTTAAATCAGTTATTCTTCTGGAAAAAAAATTAAAGGCAGTGTTTCTGTGGTCAATAGCCCTTCTCTTGTACTTTGCTGGCCAGAAAGTAATGTGTCACTCTCTATACATTCCTACATCTTCCCACTGTGACATTTTTGAACCCTTCAGTAAGAGCTTTGAATGTGAACGTGGAGGTGACAACTGAAGGGCCGAAGTTCAATGATGGCACCAAACATACAGGAAAGCTGGAATGCACCACGGTGAAGAACTCAGGGAGACTCAAATCACTCACCTCCAGCAACTTACTGGACAGAAATAAAGGCAATCATGAGAATCATCAGCCTGAGACAGAGACTTTTTTAGCCCAATGGCTGCAGAAGTCCCGTGAGAATCGCCAGATCTGACTGTGCTTGAAAAGCTTCAAAACCATGTATGTCACTTCACCTCCAACGCGCGCGCACACACGCGCACACACACACTTCTCCAGCTGTAGGAGGGTGCATGGGTGCTACACCAGGCAAATAACTAGCTGTCCTCCATTGCCAGAGAACTGGTTTATTTGAAACTTCATCTTCTTTTATTTTTTCATAAATTTAAATTTCTGGTTTTGAGAAGTATGTCCTATCTAAAAATATATATAATCATCTTTAAATTTTAATGACATAAATATGCATTTAGCATCTTTTTAAAAATTTCTCACTTATATTAAAATAATTTGGAAATACTGAGGTTAACTTTAACAATTAAGCATGTTTAAACTAGACATGTAGAGAACTGGAGAGAAGTAGATCACAGGAAAACATTCATTGGCATTTGGTGGTCTGGGGACCAACTCGGTTTCAGTATTGTTATCTGAACCCAAGACTGACGTTTCATTTTTCATCTCTCTCTTAAATTAACCTTCTCCTATAACCCAATTACAGTTGACAATCAATATTATTTTATATTAGTTTCAGGTATACAGCATAGCATAACTTACGAAGTGATCCCCCAGTTAGCCTGGAACTCAGCTGGCCCCATACATAATCATTACCTTACTGACTGTATTCCCTGTGCGGTACTTGCATCCCCATCACTATTTTGTAACTACCAGCTTATTGTACTTCTTGCTCCCCTCACCCAGCCCCCCACCTCTCCTCTCATCTGGCAGCCATCAGTTTGCTGTCTGTATCCATGAGTCTGTTTCTATTTCGTTTGTTCATTTATAGTATTCTTTAGAGTCCACACACAAGTGAAACCATATGGCATTTGCCTTTCTTTTTCTGACTTATTTCACTTAGCATAATACCCTCTAGGGTCATCCATGTCATTGCAAATGGTAAGATTTCACTATTTTTGGAAAAAAATACAAATAGAAACTCAAAAACAGAATAGTGCATTCAGACAATGTACATCACAAGAATGTTTCAGTTAACTGACTCACTATTTTCGATAAAAATCTTCCCCTAGAATTTCATGTAATGTGAACTTGAAAGGAAAATTTGGACATGATGCTTTAATGAACAGTTCTGTAGCCGACTGGATAACACAGATAAGACGGGAAAACCAGAGTGCTGGCTGTCTAGTTTTCAACTCCAGGCAAATTGCTAAAATTCTATATGCCCCATTTTCCTTGACTATAAAATTGAGATAATAGTAGTTTACAACTTACAAAGCTTTTACAATGTATCAAAGCACTTAAACCAGTTCCTGGAACATAGTAAGTTTTCAATAAATGTCATTATCTTTTCTTTCTTAGTTTAAAGAATATGAAAATTAAAAATCATGTTCATATGTGTTCAATAAGAAAGAACAAATTATTGAAAAGCTATTCAGTATTTAACCTTTATTTCTTCCCACTTCTATATTCAAGATTCATTAGCTCCTTAATACACATAAACCAATAACTCCAGGGCTCAGGCATCTGCCAAGGTATCACAGAAAGCAGGTACAGCAATGAGGGTTCAAGCTCAGGTCTTTTATACAGTGAAATTCCAATGCTTCCACTGTCTCACATTGCTTTTCAAGTTGCATTTGAGATCGGGATAAAAATTACCAGGAACTGAGAATATTTAAATACCATATTTTCTTGGATATGAATGTCAAAGTCAGAAATATGGTTCTTCATATCCTCTCCCTCGAATTTTACTTCAAGGGTCAACTAAGATATAACGTAGATCCAAGGCAAAAGTTTTGTGACTTCTTTACTGTGTCATTATTATTCCTTCCCTTATCACCTTCTTTTTTTGTCTTAGAAGAAAACATTAAAAGTAGGAACAAGGAGGTCATAGAAGGAAAGATAAAGAATCAGCAGCTCACTCTCTGCTGGCGTTGGAGAAAGACGGCCTTCGCAAGGGTGGCTGGACAACAGAGAATGCCAGGCTGGTGGGAAGAAGATTGGATGGTAAAATCCTCATGATGAAAATAGTTTATAAAACTGGTCCATCTTCTGGAGGTTTGATAAAGCATTAGAGTCACCTTGGTGTAGTCATACCCTCCTTAGTGAAAATCACCAGCTTTTCTGATCTTCCAGACCCTTAGGAACACTCCAAGCACCTTCTTAGTAATCTGGATGTCCTACATGGACAGGGATTCTTCCTGTTCTCATGTCCATCACCCACTGCATACAGATTAGTTGAATACAGTGGGTGAAATCCTGTGTTTGGTGAGTGTGCACACACACACATGCATGCACTAAAAGCATAAAATAAGGTACTCTTGTGTGCATATTTGAAAAAATCACATCAAGTCCTGGCTGGCATAGCTCAGTGGATTGAGCGCGGGCTGCAAACCAAAGTATCGCAGGTTCAATTCCCAGTCAGGGCACATGCCTGGGTTGCAGGCCACAACCCCCAGCAACCGCACAATGATGTTTCTCTCTCTCTCTCTCTCTTTCTCCCTCCCTTCCCTCTCTAAAAATAAATAAATAAAATCTTAAAAAAAAAATCACATCAGCATGTCGTTCTAAACTCTTCCTGACCATTAGCACCATGAATGGTATTCTGAAAAGTCTTTGCACATTTGGAGGGGTTTCAGGTATAATGAAATATGGCCCAAAGGTAAAAACTTCTGTTTTGTTTTGATTTTTTTTTTTTTTGGTTTTTGAATAAATCTGAAACAACTAGTTGGGAAATTATCAGATTTGCATGGTGTGTTTACATAATAGGACATGTAGGGCACTCACAATCTTGTTTCAGGTTATCCTGGTGGGCACCTCAGAGAAGCAAGCAGTCATTTTCCGGAAGATGACAAACATGCTGCCAGCGAGTGCCTTGTGATCTAGAGTGACATGCATCTAAATCATGACATCATGAACAGAGAAAACTAGCAGAGGTTTCAACTACAAGATCCAAATTAGAAGTCTTGATGGCTGATCTTCCAAACTTGGTTGCTGATTTGAAATTGAGCCTCTTCTCACATGGGCAAATCTGTTATACACTGTGATCCAAAAGTTATGGGAACGACAGATTTATTTAACAATGGTCAATAATATTCTCAAGAAAAAGCAGGGATTCCAGGCATGTGAATAATAGAATTAAAGTTTAAATAAAAGAGATCATGTTATTTATATCTACAAGCTTTTATAACTCATATCATGATGTAAAATATCATTTTTGTCCGATGCTTTTCTTAAGTCATTGCCTAACTCCATTCTCACTACTCTTAGGATTAGTGTCTGGCTTACCAATTTAATACAAAATACAGCTGAGAAAATACTCATCAGAAAGGAAAGACAGGAGCTCTGAATACAGGCACGATTTGTGATTTTGTGATTGTAAACAAAATAAACATACTATTGAACTCCCCCCTAGACTAAAACTTTACAATTTTGCTTCAATGAAATGAGCTATTAACTCCTCAAAAATCTTAGAGAATTTGTAAAGAATAAGGTAAATTTTCAATGTATATTTCTCAATGTGATACTTGCATACTTGACAAGAAAACTTCTGAAAAGTCTTCTTTAAGCATCTCTCCTCCTTCAAAAAGTTTCCCACTAATTGTAGCTACTTAACATTATTCATAATATCTCCCTTGTTTCAGCACCGCTGTCTCAAATGCAGTTCTGAGGGGCTCTGCCTCCCTCCCTGCACGGTTCTTATGTTTCGCTCCTCGGGACGCACTCTTCCTCTCTGGTGATCTGAGGGAGCTGTATCTCAGGCTAATCAGTCCCCCGCTGTCAAACCACTTGCCTCCACCCACATACCCCACAGTCTCTCCTTCCCTTCACAGTCCTAAGCAACATTCCCCTTGACACCTCTTGAGCTAGTGCATGAAGAAAAGGCTCTTGAAATACATAGCATTCTTTTTTTTAATTTTTATTTGACTGTGGTAAGAACACTTACCATGAGACTATCCTCTTAACAGATTTTTAAGTGTACAAACCAATACCTGTAACCATTGACACAATGTTGTACAGCAGATCTCCAGAACTTCTTCATCTTGCATTACTGAAACAGTATACTTATTAATTAGAAACTTCCCATTTTCTACTTTCCCCATGTCCTGGCAACCACCATTTTATTTTCTGCTTTTTTTTAGTTTGACTATTTTAGATGCTTTATACAAATGGAATCATGCAGTGTTTGTCCTTCTGTGACTGGCTTCTGCAACTTAGCATAATATACTCAAGGTTTGTCCATTTTATTACATAATACAAGATTTCTTTCTTTTTTTCAAGGCTGAATAATATTCCGTTAAAATGTACATTTTTCATTTTCTTTATTCATTCTTTAGAACATTTAGGTGTTTTCACATCCTGTCTGTTACAAATGGTTCAGTGAACATGGGAATGCTAATATCTTTTGGAGATCCTGATTTCATTGCTATTGGATAAATGTACAGAAGTGGGATCACTAGATCATACAATAGTTCTATTTCCAATTTTTAAGGAACCTCCATACTGTTTCTCCATAGAAGCTTATATAGCATCCTTTCTATCTCTCTTAATTTAAGGAAAATTATGCTATATGACAAATTTATCAATAAGCTTCTGACAGCAAAATGACAATAAGTGAATATGTATTATAAGAATATAGGAACACCATATATTTCTGTGCACCAGTCATTATGTTTTTTTACTCAACATATGTGTGGCTGCCAAATATGAGCCTGACACTGTGCAAGGCTCTGGAAATACATGAATAAAAATAACAACAGCCCTGGTTGGTGTAGCTCAGTGGATTGAGTGTGGGCTGCGAACCAAAGCATCTCAGGTTCGATTCCCAGTCAGAGCACGTGCCTGGGTTGCAGGCCACGGCCCCCAGCAACCACACATTGATGTTTCTCTCTCTCTCTTTCTCCCTCCCTTCCCTCTCTAAAAATAAATAAACAAAAATCTAAAAAAATTGATTTTAAAAATAACAACAAAAATCCTTGTCCTTGTGGGACTTCTATTCTGTTTGGAATGTTTGGGGTGGGGGTGGGGCCAGTCACAAACCAGGCTCAGAAGGACAAACACTGCATGATTCCATTTATATAAAGCATCTAAAATAATCAAACTAAAAAAAGCAGAAAATAAAATGGTGGTTGCCAGAACAAGGGAAAATAGTATGTGGTAATAAGTGCCTTTGGGAATGAGTAAAACCAGAAAAACAAACTACTTTGCCTTAATATCTGGTGTGCATAACTTCTTAAAACTTTCTATTTGTATTCTCTGATTCAAAAATGAGCAATAAGTCTCCTTTAGGCAGACTGATGTTAAGCTTATAGATGGAGAGCAGGTGACAGCTATTGGTGGGGAGGAGGTTAGGGGTTGGAGGGACTGAGCAAAAAGGAAAAGGACTCATGGACATGGACAACAGTGTGGTGATGGCTGAGGGAGGGTGGTATAAAGGGACTAAAAGGTAATGTAAAAAAAACACAATAAAGATTAAACCAAAAAAACATAAATATTAAGATGTCATCAGGTATTATCAAAGCACAGTTAGACAAAGAATTCTGAGAAGTAAATAAAATGAGTTAATATATTTATCAAAAAAAAAAAGAAACACCAAAATGTGGCTTTGTTCTTACACTAAGAAATTTACTTAGATTTATCTTAGTAAGTTAATATTAAGAACAGAGTATATCTAGAACATTCTCTGGAAGACAGAGAAATGTTACAGAAAAAAACATCCTGCATCCCGAGACAGTGAGCTTTACTGTTCTCCATCCCGTCTGCCCCACTCATGCAGCACGTTGATTCTGCACACCACCGTCAAACACGCTGTCCTCACCATCCTCCTGCTTTTGCCACTTCTCTTGTCTCCTCGTGGTGCCTCTTTCCTTTGGCTTTCCTACCACTTTTCTAAGCTGCCCTTGTCTGTCCAAGTCCTTCCCATGAAGCTACACCTTACCTTTCTCTTCCTGGGGAAAACTGCCATATTCTTTAAAGATAATTTTTAAGATAAGTTTATTGATTTTACAGAGAGATAGAGGAAGGGAGAGAGAGAAAAAAAAACATTATTTTGAGAACGAGAAAGACATCAACATGAGAGAGAAACATCAACAGGTTGCCTCCCATATAAACCCCGACAGCAGATCGAACCCACAACCTAGATATGTGATCTGGTTGGAAATCACACTCCCTACCATTTCTGTATGGAATGACACTCCAACCAACTGAGCCACCTGCCATATTCTAAATGTTTCCTCCTTTATTTTCTCTCTTCAGAATGTACTGGGTGGCTCAGTTGGTTGGATCGTCTTCCTGTACACCAGGTTTCGGGTTTAATCCTGGTTTGGGCACGTAAGGAAAGCTACTGACTGACATTTCTCTCACATCGATGTTTCTCTTTCTTTCTCCTTTTCTCTCTCTCTAAAATCAATAAACATATCCTTGAGTGAGGATTAAAAACAAACAAACAAAAATGTACCTGGCTGGTCCTAATACTTGAAAATTGATGCAATAAATTGTTAGTAGCTCACAATAGATTAATACCTCAATGGGGGTTGCATTTTAATCAGAAACCACTATATACAATTCAATCAAAAGGTGTTTTGTTCTAATGGTGGCATTTCTGCCACCATGACTGACTCCTTGGGAAGATATTGCTGATTAATACCCCGAATCACTATGCAGCTAAGGTTTCCTTAGCAACCACTGCAGTAGGTTCTTCCTTGAAGTGATTTTAGCCCAATCTAAACTTTGACATTTGGGGATAAAATTTGCTTCTATAAGGACATTGGTGGGATTTTCACCTGAATTTGAAATTATAAATCTCAGAGCATAAAGGCAACTTCAAGGTCACCTAGACTAACCCTTCAATTTGACAGTTGTAGAACTTGAGACCCAGATGGTTAGATGACTTTCATGGAGGCCCCAAAAATTTCCTAGTAAAATTGCTTCTTCTTAGTCCCTCTGTCATGCTTTTTTCAAATGTAAATATGGTATAAGACGCATGGTTTAAATACAAATTTTTAAGCAAATCCTACACAGTTGCCTGTGGAGTATTTATTGAAGGCCAAAAACCCTCAACAAGTTGTTTCTGAGCAGTTCTGTCTGGACTACAGCTTCAGTAGTAGCTTGGGTTCAATTGTCACCTCAGCAGAGAGCTGCGTCTCTCAGCACTGCATTAAGCTAAACTGTAGGGGACCGGTTTGTTTCAATCTGGCAAATGTGACTCAGCTCTGTATGGAAAACCTACAGAAGTGAGGTGGTGGGCAGGAGCCAGACCTTCAAACTGAGTTTTCCCATGGGAAGCATGCATACAGACTGTTATGGCTTGCTCTTGCTAAAACTCCCTTGTCCTGGTCTGAAACAGTAAATATATATTGTCTATCTTCAAGGTAATTCCCAAAGCCTGTATGAATTTTCCCAAGGACAGAGCTAATCAGCTTGCCACCTTTCTCTTCTGCATGTGTTATTTTCATTTCCTTGATTGTACCTAAAATGTAGACAATAATATTCTATGTAATAGATAATAAATCCTTCTTTGATATAAGACCCAAGAAAAACAATAAAAGCCTATCTAGGCAAGGGTTGGGGCACTCACCTCTTGAGAGAGTGGCCGTGCCATCCCCTTTTCCTCCACAGGATCGCTATAGCCTGTGCAATTATTGTTGTCTTCAGTCACAACAGGTGGACTCTGCTGGCCAGAGTCTGCCACACTAGACAATGAAGAAGACATTTCAACCAGAGTTTGGATTTTCCAACAGTCCTGTTGGTGTCCAAGAAATGTAAGAGATATGTAGACCAAAGTTCAGTTTCTGAATGGTGAGGAAGACACTGAAGGTAGGTTGGTATTGAGATCAAGGGCCTATGACTTCCCTACACACAAAAAATGTCAGTGCTATGCATAACAGTGAGCAATCAGAGATCAGGGTTATTTATTTCCTGATGTGCAAAAAATAACCAGGGTATTTGTATTATGTAAATACAATTTTGAGTCGTTTAGGCTACAATTTGTTAACTCAGAGCATACCACACAGCTAATGAGATCAAAGTCACAAGTTTATTCCTTTGATGACAAATTTAATGTCACTCTGTTTGTTACCCCTGACTGCAATCCACAAGGGCTTTTAGGGAGCAAGAGGAGCTTTCTGTGACTGGGAAGAGCACTCGAGGCTGTGTTCTCTTGTCAGAAAGTATAGGATCACTTACATATTGACAGTGCATTCACTTCTATCCTGAATAAATCATTTAGTTTATATACAAAGTTATCTGAATAGTATGTTTTAGTTTTACTTTATTACAGACAACTCAGTTGTGTAATGTAAACTATATGCAATACTTTTAAAAAATCTAATTCTAGTTTTTAAGATTAAACAAATATACAGGGATTTATAAATGTGGTGCTTCTGACTCCTGGGTCTCTTTCACACACTATCTGACTCATGGATAATTCAGTCGAGGTTGACACTGCAAATGGATCCAGCAAGTGCTTTAGTTCTCTCTCAATCATTGAAGCAGGAGGAAGAAGATTAAAATCAAAATGAGAAAGAAGAGATGAGACTCTCAAACACATTCTTTTACATTTTCTTCTATTACCTTAGTAGTTTGACCTTAAGTTACCTATAGTTTACCTTCAAGTATATTGAATCTAGTATCTACTGATGTTGCAGTGTTAGGTAGGAAGCCAGTGCTGTTTAATGACCCTGTTCCCCATCAAAATCAAGGAAACTCTCCTGCTAAATTTTTACTTAGCTGTTCATGTACATTTTTTTATGTTTTAAAAAATCCTCCCACCAGGATATGTTTGTTGATTTTAGAGAGTGAGGAAGGGAGAGAGAGAAACATCACTGTGAGAGAAACATCAGTTGCCTCTCATACGTGCCCTCCCCAGTGATAGAAGCTGCAGCCTTTTGGTGCACAGGACGATGCTCCAACCAACACAGCCACCTGGCCAGCATTGTTCACGTACCTTTATTCTTCTACACGTATTTTACAAGCTTATCAAATTTCACAAAACAACCTCACTAAAATTGTTACAAATTAACTTCATGAAAATAGACATCTTTATAAAACAAAATTGTAGCATCCAAGAGCATGTCTCTTTTTTTATTCAGGTGATCTCCCACGTCCTTTACTATAATTCTAAAGTTCTCCTTGCTCGCTATTAAGGTAATTTTAACCTGGTTCACTTTATACAAATACATAGGCTTTAATATTTGAATATGGAAATAGATTTTCTGTCATCCTTAAATTGCTTTCCAAATGTCTGCACACTATTGGTATAATTATTACGTTAAACAAACTTGGAACATTCTTTGAATACTTATTTGAAAGCCTGACTACATAGTTGGAGCCTAAATGTAATCTGTACTCTACTTGAGTAAAACCCCTCAATCCTAAACCAGTATGAAATCTTGAAGACCACCAAGACTGCCAATTTTCACTGCATTTGAGAATTGCAACAAATCCCCGGGATAGGCGAATACTTTATTGACAAATGAAAAGCAAATATAGTTCCTGATAAAATTGGCATACTAGAAACATACAGGCATCTGTACACCTGATTTGAATTTGGCTAATTACTGGTTTGGATGGGGCAAACATACACATCTAAATATTTTAGAAAATGCACAAATGAAAGTAACTAAAGTGTAAATAAAGCCAGAGATTTGAAAGGCAGATGCTTAACATAAGACCTATATTTGATATTTTAATACTTTTAAAAACAAACTGACAAGAAATGCCTTTCATTATAATTGGGAGCAAGAACTAAGTATACTTTACAGAAACTGAATGCAAACTGAATCTCTGAGGCAATAAATCTCAGCCAAGAGGGTCATGTATTCCAGCATCCTATAAAGAACTTGACCTTTTAAGATAAGCAAAATAAGAAGTGATGACTAAATTTCTTGAAATAAAGTAAAACAAATTAAAAATAGTAAAGATAATCTTTGTAAGGCAAATAAGTGATTATAGAGATGTTAACTTCAATACTTCCAGAAAACTCTAGATTTAAAAGGTAAAAAGCAGTGACAGAGAGAAGGCCCATGGTTTTGGAATTAGCATTTCTGACATACTGTAGAATTTTATTGTACATTTTCTTTCTTTTCATTTTTCTTTCTCTCTCAACTGCCTTACCCACGCCATCTCAAACAAATGCAGAGTAAGCAATGCTCTGCACCAGGAGACAGCAGGTTTTGCCCATAGCTCCTTGTACAGAAATTCTGTGAATTGGAATCCAGGCAGTTTCAAAAAATAAAAACTCATTACAAGTTAGATTATTATGATGATTCACAAACAGTGTCTAACTAAAAAAATTGCAAATGATAAAATTTTAGTGTACCTCAAAAACACCCTAAGGAGGTATTAATCTTATACTCGAATAGTACATAACTGTTTCCTTCATCGTGGGTAGAGAAAGAACCACCTTAAAAGTGCTTCAAGAAATAACAAAAGCACAGAAAATGTGTTAATAATACCACTGCATTTTAAAAGATGATTAGATTTTAAAAGCCAAAAGAGTTTTTAAGCTATGAAACACATTCCTTCACTCAGCAGAACAGGGCTGAAACAATGTTAATTACTTGCTTTCTACTCCAAATACTTCAATTTGTTTTTATGGCATTACTTATTGAACTGAATAAATAATAGAATGTTAATTCCCTATGGTAAATTAGGAAAGAAATCAGTATAATATCCATCTTTGAGGAGAAGAGATAAGAGCAGTTATATAATTCATTAGTGAATCATGCATATTAGCTTCTCAGAAGGGACTTCTATTTAAAAATCAATACTTTCCTTCCAATGTACACAATTACCTAGAAATTAGGTATGTTGTGCATGGAAGGTTTTGTCATAGGAAGTTTTGCCATAACGTAGTAGTTAAGTGCATAACTTTGGGATCTGACTAAATCGTACTCAAATCCTATCATTTACTTGCTATAAAATCATAGATGATTATCTTTTTATACCCACATAAGGAAAACAATAATTCAGTGTTTTAGGGGTTAAATGGGTTACACCAAGTAAGTACATAGAAGCTAAGACATAAATGCTAAAGAAGTGACATCAACATCATCACCACCATCATCAGCATCACTGACTTTGAGAATTAGCTGTCGTTATCACTCGTTTACACACAAGGAACTGAGGCCCTGAGAAGTAAATTAACTGCTCTAATCTCATACAGATGTGAGAAGGAAACACGGCAGTTACCAAATTCTTCTTCGTTCTAAAGACCCAGATTACAAGTCTGCAGTTTGAATACCCATCTAAAACTGTTAGTACTTTTAGAGTAAGACATACAAAATTCAAATACTTACATGTAAGTGAGGACAGTAAGTACTGTTTTCTGAGGGGGGAAAAACAAACATGGCTATGTTAACCCAAATCTTGGCTGAAAATACCATTAGTTTTTATTTTTCAATCTAAATCAAGGTTGAAATATTAAATCTCAAGTTTCTGCTGTCAGCTTTCCCACTTTAAAACTGCCATTTAAGTAATTAGATACCAAAAAAAAAAAGAAAAAGAGAAGAATACCTTTAATGCAATGATGAATGTCTCTCCCAAATTAAACCTGTACAAGCGCCTGAACGCACCAGTGCACCTTTTGGGATATGTGTCATGATTCATTCACTTTTTTCCTATTTAGCAATATATGTTAGATGTCCACTAAGTGCAGGGCATTCAAAGACTCTATCCTTACCAGGAGGAGCTCTTTTTTTCAAAGGAGGACGGCCATAATGAATCAAAAATTGCAATAGACTCAATAGCTCTGAGATTAAGCAGTGTACTAAACTTCTTTCATAAAGTAAATGTCTAAAGAAATGCTGTGAACAAAAAGAATATTATGCATGAATACATGGAGATAAGGAAGAAAATAGTGTTTCAGAGAAGGGAAAAAAATCAAATGGTTGAGCGTGAACAAGACACTAGGTATGTGAAACAATGGTGGAAACCAAAAGCTTTTCTTAAGTCCCCTATCAGGCAGACTTAATATTTAAAGTTATGTAGCAGAGGGGGAAAAAAAATCAAGAGTCATTAGACTATAGCCTACAGGATGCTAAGTTGAATACATCTTTCCAGTCATGCATGCAACCCTTCATTCATTCATTCATTCATTCATTCATTTATTCATGTGTGCATTATCCAAACACGTGTGGTGCTCACCTTCTAAATGTCACTCAATGTAATACATGATAGAAGTACAGTGAATAGCAAAATAAGCACTCATTCTCTTTCTCTTCCTTCTCCTTTTTGCCTCCCTCCTTCCCTCCTCTTTCACCAAGCTTATAGAGAAGTGTCAGAGATATAATAAACACAGATGGATAATAGACAAAATAACCTAATAAATGACAACAGTAAACTGCTTAAGAAATGATGAGAGTTCGAAATAAATCTCTAGCAGTAGAATTGGAAAGGCATAAATAGATGGGAAAAGTATTTCAGAGGTAGGATTTATTGGACATGGAGACAGATTAAAAGTAAGAGGCAGAAGAGAGAAAAGTTTAAAAGGGCTCTAGGGTCTCAATTTTGACATTTTGATGAAGCCAAGCCACTGGCTTGTTTTATTCCTTTACTGAATAGACTAAGCCAAATTGTTTGCTACAACCTAAGGAACCCATTCTGAGTTTCAGGTTTTTATCTGCAGACAGGCTTTCATTCATCCAGCAGGAATAAAATCATTAACTCATGCTATCTACTGATGTCTACACAACGATTTTTAGAGAGGAAATGGATGCATTTGAGTTTCTCGTACTAGCTCTTACTGGCTCACACTCACTTAAGAAATAATGGACACAGCACACAACATGCAAGTCTGAGACCACTGCCACTGCTGGCCCAAAATGAGATAATCAGACTATTCTGTCATGATCATGTGTGCTGCAGGGTGGTGAGTAGGGTGAGGGGCAATTATAAAGCATTTGGAAACATCGAGTAGGACCAGTCAGCAATCTCAGTGGAATCCCAGGGCACGGTGTACGCACACAGCCATGCATACAGGTGCAGGTTTATGTGGAAGAGATTTCTTCCAATCAGCTCATGTGCTCATACATGTGAAGGAATATTTAAGTTACAAATGGTGGAATCTTAAATGCAGTGACTTTGTGCTGTGTATGGACCCTACTCAGAACCAGATACAACTTCCTTCTGAAGGAAGGAAGACCATACATGACAGGCCTTCTGACTTTCTAATTTCCTCTATGGGTTCGGCCTGTACATTCTTTTCTTAAGAAGAATCTTTCTTACTCAATCAAAAAAAATGTATCTTGGACCAACTCAAGTTTTAGATAAAACCTTCATCCTTTAAATGAATCTGTGGCTTTCCCATTAGCCATCTACTCCAAAGCCAATGCATTAGGTTGAAATTTGCAGCATTCCTTTCACTTCCTACTCATTTTTACTCTCTCCTCCACACTACCTACCTTAAGTGAAGTTTATTGAGTTCACCATTCTGATATCTGTATAGGGGAAGAGGTGAAGTGGACCCCAGTTCATGGGGTCCACAGCATTATGGATGAGACATGAGACAAATTCACAAGGAGTAACAAGTCCTGTGGAGGAAAAGAGATGGCATGGCCACTCCCTCAAGGGAAGAGTGTGCCGATCCTTGTCTTGACAAGCTTTTATTGCTTTTCAGGACACATTACATTGAGGAATGTCCTCATTTACTATGCACAGGTTCACTTTAGGTGGTTACCTTTTACAGAAAACAAAGGAAAGAATGATGCTAATTACTTCAAAGAGAAGGATGTTGTAGACCAAGGGCAAAAGTGGTTGAACCGGTTATACTACATACTGGGAGGTTTAGTACAGACTTTAGGAAGTTACAGTAAGCGCCTGCTGCCTCAATTCAGGTTGAGGGAGTTTTAGCAAAAAGAAGTCTCATAGCAGTCTAGGTACAAGGCAGGCCTGATTCCCCATAGGAAAACCTATCCATGGGTGTGGGTCCTGTGCATCAACCTTGCTTTCCACTGGCCTTTCAAAGTGGGAGCTGGGCACACGACACTCAGAACGGTCTCCTATAAAGAGGCAAGGGTGGAGGAGTGAAAAGGTGTTTGAGTTCCTGGGTAGAGTCATTAAGTCCTCTTTGAAAGGCACATGCTGCTCTAGAACCTACTGTGTGTCACAGTCTTCTCCTCTATGCCTCCTCTTCAGTGACTCCTACCTCCCACAAAGCCTTAGGGAGCAGACTGCCCCTGGGGAACCAATGTGGAGACCATGACATTGGTATGCCACATACTGTGGGAGTCATTCACTCAACCCTCCTCTCCAAGGAAGATCGTCTTCCTCTCAATTCTTTGGCAAGTTGACATTCAAGAGGACGAGTTGGTATAGCAGTAGCAGGATGACATGTTCAGTTTGACCACCATTTCTCAGTGGTCAGGAAGCATCCTTAAAAAGAAAAAAAAGTAGTGACAAAATTGTTTAAGAATAAGATAGGCCCAATTTCTGAACTTGAGAAATAGAGGAATCTTTCTGGAGAAATAAATTGACTTTATAGCCTTAATGAGAGGTAGAAACACAGAAATCATATATATGCAAATAAAAACATGAAATATAACTTTTATAGATGCATTCTAACTCTGATAATTAATACCTTCAAAGTGAATGGCAATGAATGAGAACTAATTTTCTAAATAGAATTTTAGAAGTAACTGACCTAGAATAAAAATGCTTTTTTTATTCAGGTTCAATGCATCACTGTTATACTTTTTAACCTGTTTAATATACAGTTGAAGACAGACAAACTCTATAAAGCAAGATGACCAGATATTAATAAAGTGAGGACACCAGAATCTACAAGAGGCATTATTTCCATAAGGTATTTCCCACTCTGTTCCAGAGCTATCTAACATTTCAGGCAAGCCCGGGTTCCTCTGGGGCACAATAATTAAGTTAATTAAAAGAAAAACTAATCCAGTCTTTTAAATATGTAGAAAGAGTATGTCAACTCTGAACATTTTGCTTCACTCTGGAAGCAGACAGGGAGCACATAAATAAAACTGTCATTGTGTAGCTGGTGGGTGAATGCCTCTTCCAGCTCATCTCCTTACTACCACTCTTTAAAGTAAAACAGACCCCAAATAAGGCTTGGCTTTTTCTGTTTTTCTTCAAAGAAAATCTAAGAATAACATCTAAAGAGATTTCTGAGTCACTTTAATTCACAGAACTTGTTTTATGAGCTCCTATGTGGGTATCTATCTATTTAATACTCAGTAGAGATAGGACATCTACTTTATTCAAAGCATTACATGTCATGGTGACATGGAGTATTTCTTATACATTCAATATTTCTTTCATATGTACTAATAAATGCTGTCTACCACCAAAGATTATACAAACTAAAAGAAAGTCACTTGTAAAAGTTAAAAATATAAAATAAAAATTAAAGAAACATAATAAAGTGCATGTTGAAATGGTGATATAGGAAATAAGTTCAGAGAAGGAGAGAATACAGAAGAAGTTAATCAAAAAAGCCTAAACCAATAAATATATAGTAAACTCTAACCATGATGAGTGTAAGGGATTATACCAGATAACACTGATTGCAGAAAAATATACCAGTAGCCAAATTTTGTGCAGGACATAGTTAATGTCAATGAACAAAAATATAATCAATGTCTGACAAACACCCAATGAATACAACGGAAATATTTGTTAACCAAAATTTAGAAGAGGGAAGTCATCTATTATGATGATCAAGTTTTTATGTAGGAGTAGTTTGGATCAAGCTTTGAATAATAGTTATAATTCGGTAGAAATGGAATATTTTAGTTAGAAGAATTATTGTCAGCAAAAATCTGTTCCATTTCAATAAAAGGCCTCTAAAGTTGTGGTTTGCCTTGGAGATGGCACCAGAGTCTGGGGTCTAGGATTGGTTCCATGAGCTCAGAAATTCAGTTTGTCAGCATTCCAAGAGAAGGTCAGTTGCCAAGGATGAGACTCACGTTAATCAAGTTCATAGAGCCCAAGGTATAAATGAGAGTATCAGTTTATTAATTTACAACACAAGCAGAAGTACTTGGAAAGCCAACTGATCAAATTTTGCCTGGTGAGCAAAAATACAGAGGAAGAATATAAAAATAATTTGTTACAAATATTTAACATCAAGTTACGTTAATTACTTATCTCCATCTCCAGAATAAATTCCTGACAAAATTATCTGAGTTCTGGGATCTGCAGGTCAGTCCAATGGAAGAGCTGCATATGCAACCATGTGGACAGGTCATGTTAACATTTGTCTTCATTGGTCCAATTGACCTGTGCTTCTACAACAGTGCCTACTGACACACGTTCTTTATTGGGGAGGAAACGTGTCTAATTTTATTAAAATTTGACATTGGTAGAAAATCCAGTTAGAACTGTAGGATATTACAGTACTTAATTCACCACTACATAGTAAGTAGTCTTTATTAAAAAGTAATATGTGGTCATTACAAACTTTTTCAGAAAATATTAAAGTGCTCAAAATAAAAATTGGAAACTTCCTTCACTCACTTCTGCCTTACTTTCTTTACTTAGCTGTAGCTGTTGTTAGCAGTTTGTGATGTATTGCTTTTCAGCACTTCTTTGCTTGCATATGCAAATTTAAAAAGCATGTGCATATGTTACTTTAATGTAATCAAACTAAATATAATTTAACTTTAACTTAAAATATAATCATGCATAATCTTTCTATGGCAAAAGCCATAGCTATAATAACTCACTCTCCATTCATGGCTCTGTCGTACTGCTCCATAGTATGTGGGCTAGTTTATGCATCGACACAACATCATGCCTATTGCAATGAAAATCCTCCATTGTGCATTCAATGGGCACTTGTGTTTGTCACTCCCTAGTAAACTGAAAATCCTTGTACCTGTAATGAGCCCTTGTTTCAGTAAATTTTATCACAGACTAAATTCCAAATGATATATATATATATATATATATATATTATGTTTGAATATTAGCAAAATTTCCTTATAAAAATTGCATGAAGCATTTGTACACTTCTCACAAATGGCAATGGTAGTGCTGATTTTCCCATGTTTTAACTCCATGAAATTTAATAAATGTTTAGAATATTTGCCAGTCTAATTGGTGAAAAGTAGCTAAATTTTGTTTTATTTAATGTATTTTAATTAAGTGAGGTTTTTATGTATATTATTAGTCATTTATAAGGGGTGTGTGTGAGAGAGACAGAGACACAGAGAGACAGAGAAAGAATTGGATTTCTGGATCCTTTGCTTAGCTGTGTATATTTTAAAATACATCATTAATACTTATTTATCGGCTAAGAAAATATCACCATATACAATACACATTTTTCACAGTTTATTTTTTTAATTTATTGACAGAGAATCATTTGGAATTTATTTTGTTAAGAAAGGTAAAAATCCAACTCATTTTTCTCAAAACATAGTTAGTTACACTAATCCAATTTATTGAGTAATCTGTTTTTCCATCTGGATTTTGAAAACCCATATTTATCATGTACTAAATATCCTATATAAGTGGTTCTATTTTTGTCCTATGTTCTGCTCCATTGATTTGTCAGCCCCCTAAGCTATTATTACATCCTTTTAATTAGTACACCTTAGTATATACTTAACAGGAATAGTTTGGCATTTTCTTATTCTTACACATTTACTTATGTACATAAATTTTAGAAAATTTTAATAGAAGCAGAAATTAAGAGTAACCCTTTACACATTTTTGTAGCCATTTGGCAGGTTTGTTTTTAATATTAATTAAATCTAATACTAATATAAAATTGAATTTATGTTTATGCTTATTTCATTTCATTGCCTGTAATTTAATTTTTATTATTAATCCCAAGTATTTCAAGAAGAAAAAAAATAAAAGATTGGCCCTTCCCCACAGCTGGTCTGATAAACACAGGTATAGTTGGCTGCTGCAAGAAGGGGTTGGGGTATGTTCTAGAATAACTTCAGACAGCTGGAGGTTTAGATGCAGAATAGAAAATGGTCCAAGGATGGCAGTGAAGTGGTCAACTCGTTTCAGTTTTCCTGGGAGTTTTCTGTTTTTAGCACTGAAAATGTGTTTTTACCAGGAATCTCCTAAGTAAACCAGGCAAAATCAGGACAGGGATGAAGACAAGAACAGCTATTCCATCTTCCCACCCAATGGAACCAGTTCTGAGGGAGAAAGCACAGTCATCCCCCCTTCAAACTTCTAATGGTAGTATGGAGGTCAGTAGCGGGGAGTGTCTCATCTGGAGAATCAGGTGGCTCCCTTTTCAATCCCAGAGCACAAGGATTTCCCCAGTGCACCACGGGAACACAGGGGAAGCTTCCCCCACATTTGGAGCACCCAGCTTCTTCCCACTATCACCAAGAGGCAGAGTGGACACTAGGGAGACACTTTTACCTGAAGCATGTACAACATATTTTCTCTCCTAAAGATGGCACAGGTCAAGTGCATTGGTTAGCAATTCAAAGTCCTACACTATTACTGACCAAAAAAATAGCTGAATTGGCTAAACAATTAATGTTGGTAGACTGTTTTAGGTTATCCCTCCTTTAAAATGTTGAACTCGATTGCAGCTACTCCTCATCTAAGATCTAGTGTCAGTGTGATAGAGATTAACACCACCCAAATTTTCCCAAAGAGATTTGCAACAGAAATCCATTTAAATAAATTATAACAAGGACTGTATTTATGCATCATCTGGTAAATGCATCTTCCTACTAGTTGGGAAACTGACTTGAGAAGGTGAATTAAAACAAAATAAGTTTGCTTGATGAAGTGGAGGTCACAGGTGGCTGGGGGGCCTTAAGCAGCTGTTCGTCCAGCAGCGGAGGTTGAGTGAGACACTGTCTGTTCTAACAGGCACAGCTGTCTAAGAGAGCGAGTGTGTCTGGTGACTGGTGATGACATCTTGTCCTCTGCATGGTGGTAAGGAGACAATAACAGATTTCTACTTTCTAACTTAATTTTTCTAGACTCCATGGGGACTACTGACTTTTAGTTTGCATTTGTTATTATAGCATTGTCCATCCCTTATTTCTACCTACAATTTCCAATCTGGTAGATTATTCATTGGCTGCATTTTAGAATGGCAGCTCCACAATGGCATATAGAGATGCATATTACTCTTGCCTCTATGTTTTCTGAGGAGCACACTGAGATATCAGCTGTCTCTAAGGAGCTGTTCAATAGACAGACTTGAATTCCATGGATTGGCAGCTAATTTCACACATGCAGTACACAAGCAGTCTTATAAACTCCTGTCATAGAGAGTAGCCCTGTCTGCCTTGTCTCTAAATTGAATGTCCTATCTTAATACCAACGTAATTACCTTTCTATAAATAATAAATCCCTATATATGCCATTCCTGCCCTCAGTTCATCTTGTGAAATTGAAAGTAAAGCTGTAACATTCTATTTCAGGTAGCACCCTACTGTGCTTTATGGGTGGTATGTTCGTAATGCTTCTCAAACTTTAGTATTGGAATTAGCTAAGGACCTTTTTGCAGATTCATTAGATGTGTTATAATGCAGATTCAGTGGGACTGAGGTGGGCTTTGAGATTCCACGATTATAACAAGCTATGGTGATGTTCGGATGGAGACCACAGGTTGAAGTAGCAAATTTTTCCTAATGCTTTGTAACTAGCATCATCTCCCAGTAATGCTTTTTACAGGTTTCAGTGCAGCAATTGCTCCCACTGGGGAAGTTCTACTGCTGATGGTTCTCAGTTGCTCACTCTCCTTGCAGCAGACCCTGTTTAGGGCCTTTTCCGTCAGGTTCTTGATGTTTCTTCTTGTCTCTCTGAAAAGCTCCTTTGAACAGATGGATAGCTCTGGAGGCATAGTTGTTAAGAGCCTGGGCACTGCCATTTAATTTTTAATTTATTGTTTACTTTGAAAGAGAGAGAGACATCAACTTGTTGTTCCACATATTTATGCATTCATTGGTTGATTCCTGAATGTGTCCCAACTGTGGATCGAACCTGCAACCTCGGCGTATTGGGAGGATGCTCTAACCAACTGAGTTACCTGGCTAGGGCTTTTGAGCACTGCCATTTAAATGCAAAATGACTTTAGGCAATTTTCTTTAGTAGAAAGCCTTAGTTTCCTCAATTATAAAGTGGATGAAATAACAATGATGATAATACTAATTATAATATATAATTCCTGGGAATGTTATCAGGATCAATGAGATAATGCATACAAAATTCCAAATATGTAGCTCTCAATACATATAAATTTTATTGTTATTTATATTATTACTATCAGATTTTGCATTATCTCCTGGAATCAGTATCATATCTGCCCCTCAATACTTTTCTGAATTCTGCTTAGCTTAAGGTGACATTTCATTCTCTCACAAGACTATACAAAAGGCTGATACATATCTGTGGTATCTTTCAGCACCTCTTAGCAATCTGAATTCAGACCTCAGTGAAACTTGAAACAAACTTCAGAATTGCCTTGACATCCTTGTCCCACTCAAAAGCTTAGGATACCCATGCATACTGACTCTGAGAAGTTCCCCGACTTTGCACAGTATAGCTACTGTGCTTTGAGTTACTTGGGAAGAACACAATTCTTTGCTTACAGCAGAACCCATTATTCAAAGGACACGTCTGAGAGCTGATAGGTGGAAGCTGGTTGTTCAGTGAGAGAAGTGAGTTAGCATGAGATAATTCTATTTCTTAAAGTATTTGCCTATGATTAGGTTGATTATTTTTTCTGTATTCAGCAACTGAAAAAGAACTCCAGGCATGGCTTAAATAGTCCTTGAATCATGTCAATTTTATCCTCCACTGGATAAGTACTAAGAACTTATATTTAACAAAACTGTTTTTCTCTTATATCACCTGCAGATTTCGACAGGAGACCTACCTAACCCAGCAATTTGTATTCTTATTTTAAAATTATGTATAACCAACTTCTAGGTGACTCCTATTAATAGCCATCTCCAGGTGCAGGAACAAAGAGCTGTTTTTCTGTTTGGCCCAATGTATACCCTGGGCAGTGTGAAGTTCACAGATTGGCTTATCTGTGTGCTTCCCCAAGAGCCTGCCCTTCATCCTAGGAGAGGAATATCATAGGGGATCTACCATGTTTTAGAGAGTGTAGTATTCTGTTCTGTAAAATTCCATCACTGTTGGTCACTGCTGTACCTGTAGGTACAATGGTCATTTTCCTAAATAAGCAACATGTTAGCAGAAACTCTGAGATACCCCACATCATCTAAAATTCATAACCTCCATCACAGTTCTTTACTTCCTAAGACAAATGGAAGAAAGGTGGATACAATTACATGAAAGACTTTAGAATGTAGGCTGGCAGAGGTGAAATTGTCTTGATTCATAGGGTGATTAAAGCAATCCTAAAGCAAGTAGCTTCAGTGTCACAAGCTCTCTCTCAGACTTTCTGGGCAACTGATAAAATATGGAGAGAGCTGTCAACTCACTCACGGGTTAACAGTCCAATAAATTATTCACATGTAAAAGAAATTTCCTTTAATCCTGGCCTCAATTCCCAGCCAGATTTATACTCAGACTAGTCTAGCGAATAAACCCATGGAGAGGAACTTTAGAGAGATGGATATAATAGCCAAGAGAAGAGGCCTTGCCTACTCTTCCTGTGCAACTGTGAACCTTGTGTTTGGACCTTACCAAGAGTCAAGCATCCTATCTTATGTCAATGGCTGGTCCAACACGACTGGCATTGTATTTTCTCAGTCCTGCCCCTTTAATGCCAGTTAGAACATTTTAATTACTAAGGAAGCGTGGGCATCTTTTTAGAACAACATGCAATAATAAGCATAGCATTTATCACAATTAGATACTCAAAATGTAAAAGAGAATTTTTAGGGGGAAACAAAATGGTCTTAACTGAGTTATTCATTATAGAGTTTCCAATAATTTAACAGACTGCAAGGTTTTTTGGGGGGTTTTTTTACTTTCCATAGGAATATTACTGTGTTTTGGAATATTTTGACTGGCATTTCTTTTTAAGTCAATTATGAATATTAGTATTCTCTCCCAGAGAACTATGACACTGAATCACTGAAAAAATGTCAGTCACGCCTGTGACTGTGTAGGTACACACAGACTAGCTGACATCTCTGACAGATTTGTCTCCTGTAAGAATTCAGAATGATCCAGCTGGTGCAGTTGTCAACATGGCCCATGTATCAAATGTTGTCAGCTCAGCTGAAAAGGAGCACACTTTCTTAGCATCACTAACAGCTCTCTTAATAAAGCTGCCAGTGTTGCCAAATATAGCTTTCTGGTATCTGAGAAGTTGAAGTCATATACAGACTTATGTTATACAACTAGAAGCAATTAGAGAAATAGCATTTGGTATATTAATTGAATTGGCTTTTATCTTCATTTGATACCCGAATAATAAGTTGTAAGTATTTTGGGTGCTTGTTCTACCCTAAAAACTAAAATTATAAGAAAGAAGTCTGTGACGTTCCTGTAAGGGGTGTGTGTGTGTGCCTTAAACAGACCCCCACTACATTTGCCCTACGTGAGAATATTTTGTTTGACAGCAGTTTCTCTCAAAGCTGATAGACACTGTTCAGAACTTACTATGTAGTTTTTTACTATTCCAACTTGTGTTGGTTCATATATTGTTTTTACATTTCCTCTAATAATTTCAAATATCTGTTTTTCTTATTGACTACAAAATTAAAAGTCAGTGGTAATGAATGTCTTGCACATTTTTTTTTGTATGTCAAAGCTTTGAAAACCATGTTGAGCACAGAGAAATTATGAGCTCAGTAAATGATAAATAGATGATAAATAAATGTGCTCTGGCTGGTGTGGCTCAGTGTACTGGGTGTCAGCCTGTGAACCCAAAGGATTCCAAGTCAGGGTATATGCCTGGGTTGCTGGTCAGGTCCCCAGTTGCGGGTGTGTGAAAGGCAACCTCTCACACATCAATGTTTCTTTCTCCCTTCCCCTCTCTCCAAAAATAAATAACTGAATCTTTTTAAAAAATTTTAAATGATCAGTAAATGTTTTTATATGTCATGTATGGGCATATGCTTCATCAAAGGTAACTACTTGTAACACACACACACACACACACACACACATATCCTTGTAAAAAAATTATCTCACAAGGCCTCAGCCAGTGTGGCTCAGTTGGTTGGGCATAATTCTACAAACTAAAAGCTTCACAGTTGGATTCTTGGTCTGGGCACAGGTCTGGGTTGCAGGTTTGGTCCCCAGTTGAGGCACCTATAAAAGGCAGACAATTGATGTTTCTCTCTCACATTGATGTTGCTTTCCCTCTATGTCTTCCTTCCTGCTTCTCCCCCTAAAAATCAAAAGTAAAATATAAAAATTTTAAAAATTACCTAACAAGACCATTTAATATATATACATATGTTTCTTAATTTAAATAAACAGATTGCCCTGGCAGGTATAGCTCAGTGGATTGTGTGCTGGTCTGCAAACCAAAGGGTCACCGGTTCGCTTCCCAGTCAGGGCACATGCCTGGGTTGCAGGCCAGGTCCCCAGTGGGGGCTGTGTGAGAGGTAACCACACATTGATGTTTCTCTCCTTCTCTTTGTCCCTCCCTTCTCCTCTCTGGAAATAAATAAATAAAGTCTTAAAAAATAAACAGATTGTATTTCCATGTCAGTACATATATATTCACTTTATTTAACAGCTGAAGAGAATTACATTATGTCAGTGTATTATAATTTATTTAACCAGCTCCCTGTCAGTGGCCATCATGTCCGGGTATTTTTGCTGTTACAAAGTCCTAATGAAGATCTTTGAATATATATTATGACATAATTTTGCAAGTGTATTTATGAGATAATTTCATGTAACCATTGTTCAGTTTGATGAATATTGACTATTTGCCTTCCATGTATTTATATAATACATACTAATACAGTAAGTGTTCATGGTTTATATATACTCCCCACAGTTGCGTAAACTGTTATTAACTATAGCCCAACCAATAAATTAAAATTTTTTTATGAAATTTCTTTAAAGATATTTCTAGCTAGTTCAACAGGAGTTGGTGAAGAAACATACAATATAGGATTTTGTAACTGGGTGCAGGACTCCTGAAAACCGTACATTGGGCATCTGTGTTTTTCCCTAGGGAAAAAGTCCACAGTTTTCATCTGATTTTCAAAGCTTGTGAGCCTTTCCCACCTATATTCGCAAATATTCACCTATTTTTGAAATAAAGTTAAGAAATACAATGATTTAATTTCTTTATTTTTACTAATGTAATATAATTGGGAAGTAATTTTTATTTTTTCTAAATTATTGATTTATGTGGTACGCCACATAAAAAGTGAAAGATGAAAACCACATAATTATATCAGTTGATGTGGAAAAAGCATTTGATAAAATCCAGTATGAATTTATGATAAAAACTCTCAGCAAAGTGGGAATAATGAAGCCATATATATCAAACCCACAGCCAACACTATACTCAATGGGAAAAAGATCTACAAGTGTTTCCCTTAAGAGCAGGAACAAGACAGGAATGTCCACTTTCACCTCTCTTATTCAACATAGTACTGGAAGTCCTAGCCACAGCAATCAGGGAAGAAAAAGAAATAAAAGGCATCCATCCAAATCGGAAAGAAAGTAAAACTCTTTATTTGCAGATAGCATGATACTGTATATAGAGAGCCTTAAGATTTCACCAAAATCTACAAGAACTGATAAATTAGCTTAGTAAAGTAAGAGGATGCAAAGTAGATATCCAGAAGTCAGTCGCATTTTCATATGCCAATAATGAACTATCAGAAGAAGAAATTAAGAAAACAATCCCATTCACAATTGCTTCAAAAAGACTAAAATACCTAGGAATAAATCTAACTAAGGATTTAAAAAGTTACAAGGAAAATCACGTTGATGACCTCCATGGTGGGTCCCCTCCCTGTTAGTCTCCGGGCACCCTTCCCTGGGGAAATATTTAGTACTTCTTTCAATTTGGGGAAACTCATACCTTTCTTCCATTCAACTGTCATAACTGAAGGACACGTGTGGTCATGTTCATCTTTGGACCCCCCGTGGGAAGGTCAAAGTGCCATAAAAGCATTTAACTCTTTATTTTTACTCTCTCTATTTTTTGAGTCCCAGAATATTTTCCAAGACTTGGCTGCCTTACTCCAATCACAAAATATTGTTATAAAAATACCTTTCTTTCTGCTATTACAATTTGGTATCTGAGAGAATACTGATGAGTAAAAATATGCAATATATTAGCTATTATTAATCATGAAAAGAAAAACAGTAAGAGCAAATAAGGGCCAAGAAAATGCACACTACTTGAAATGCCTATCTCTCTGTATTTAATAAGATTTTTTTACTGTTTATACATAAAGGAAAGCAGTTTTATCAAGTTATAAGTCAAATTAGTATTTTGTAAGAAAATGAGGATGAAGGTGCTTCTTTTAAAGATTATCTCTTGGTATACCATTAATCAGTTTTTTCTCTTGCTACTCATCAATTCCTAAACTGAACACCTTACCCCAAATAATTAGTGCAAGGAGAAAAAGACTCCCCCCTCCCCCACCCAAGGTATCAGCATCTATTATGCCAGAAAATAGCTACAAGATTTCAAATAAATTCAAAGTTGCAATTTAAACTTACTTGTCTATTGGCCAGAATGAGTAATTACATTCTCAGGGACTAAAAACTGATGCAATTTTAAGTAATATCCTCCTGCCTTTCAGGTTTAACTTAATTTTCTTCTCCAGTGTATTTATTAAACCACCAAAAACCAAAAATAATTCTAGTTTATTTCTTCTTCTATTTTCCTAACATTATTAAAACATTTTGGGCATCTGACCTTTTTGTGTCTGTTCCTAATGCTTTACTCCACAGCCTTGGATGTGAATGTCACAAAGATGAGTCCCGCCTCTTCCGCAGTCTCTGGTGGTCTTTGCTGAACTTGCCAGTTCCGGAGGCATCTCTGTGGAGCAGAAACCTGGATTGTGTTTAACCTGTTACCACCAGCTGCTGCTTGTGTTGACTTGACATACCCTGCCTTTTCTATTGTATTATTTTCCCTGTTTCTGTTGAACTGTTTCTTGAGAGAGAACTCTTGGTATTTTTTCTCCTTTTTTTTTTCAGCACATAACTTCAGTGCTGGCACCTCATTCCTCTGATTCTCAGTTCATTTGTCCAGTGAATATGTCTGACCTTTACCATTTCTCATTTGTATTCTTCTATCTTTAGAACACGTAGGGAAGATACTCTGATCTATGTTACCCTCCCCCCAAGGAGTTTCTAAGAAAGGTCATAAGTGGTAAATGCTGCGAACTTGGGTGTGACTTGGTTTACTGATATATTTCTTTAAGATGCTACCGAGAGAACCTCAGTGCAGGGAAGGGCTAGCAAACATGCGGAGGCAGCAGCCACATTTGACAGAGAAGTGAACAATGGCCCGGAGGTAGGATGGTTTATGCCAAGTCACATAGTAATTCAAGGTAGAAGTGTGCATGAGACAGTGCAGGGAGCCAGAGGCACTTCCACCTCCCGCCACCCTGCTTCCTTCTTCTGGAATTGCCTCTAGTGAGTACCTGACTTCTGAGATGAGCAGGATTCATATTCACATGCGCGGGAACCCAAAGAAAGACAAGATCTAACACCTATGCAGAAGCTGAAAAAAAGTGAGACATTCCTGTCCCCTCAGGTCATGTGTACCCTGAGCATGAGTAGTCAGATGACTCTGTCTAATTGTTGAGGGAGTAAAGAAAAAGAAAGGGTCCATGAAGCATTTTTATGGCCCCTGCAGTGAAGCAGAAAGTCCACAGTATGTGGAAACAAGAGTTCGGACGGAATATTAGAGTACAACAACAAAGAGATAACTAAAGGTAATGCCAGCTGCGGTCATGGCAACCAGCCATCGGTGCCGATGGGCTGTCTCGGCTCTGTCTTACTTGGCTCTTTCCATAATTTGCCTCTGGCCTGCCTCTAGGTTCTGTGAGGTACCCCTCATAATTCCAACACACTCATTTTCTATTTCAGTCAACCAGAGTTCCCTTCGTTACCTGTGACTAAAAGAGTAGCTGTAATAAATTCATTAGGGATGCTGCTGCTAATTTCTTTGACACAGTAGTAATGGGGAGACCCCCCAAAAAGGGTAGAAGAGTGCCAGGTGTGCTCATGAGGGTGTCCACCCAGCAACTGGGAGGACATATGCATGTCTCGGCAGAAAAGAAGCACAAAGGGCAGACATTTGGAGCTAGGGAGGTGACTATATGGGAGGGACATAACCTCCCATCTACTTCCGAGGGGGTTGGGGGAGGTTGGGCAGGGATTATGGGAGTGGTTTTTAAAAGCAGAACATTCTGAAAACACTCACTGTTGCTCACCCCTCCTCAGGCTGGTTGGTCGGCGACTGGGGGCTCAGGCTTCTGAACCGGCCGACCTTGGGGGAACCGTGTCATCTTGGAGCATTCCTCACACCCCTCCCCGAATGCTCTGGGACCTGCCTGGCCAGGAGCACTGTGGGCGCTAGGCTGGTAAGAGGGGAGCAGAGGAGGCTTGGACTTGGGGCGGGGGAGGGGGTGGTCCAGGAGGCAGCACAGCTAGATGGCAAGTTCTGCACCCCTCTTCCATACAAGAAGCCGCAGGAAGCCATTGCAGCAGCCACCTATCTGCCACCTGGGTGCTCCTCTGATTGGGGACCCCATCAGCAGTACCCACCCACCCACTACCTGCGTGCTTCTACTGCAGGGGGCCCATCAGTAATGGTCACCTGCGTGCCTCCAGCACGGGCCATGGGTCAGCAGCCCATTGCCCCGAAGCCCCTGCAGCAACCACCTCACCCACCTGCTGTCCGTGCCCTCCTCCAGCGCGGCAGGACAATGGCAGTTCCCACCACCACTGTCACTCTGCCCAATCCAGCCCAGGCAGGGAGGACGTCGGACCCACCACACTAACGTGCTAGACTTAGCCGGGCTTAGGAGACCACCAGAGGGCAGCACCAGAGGAAGAGAACTTCAAGCCAGCTAGGGTTCCTGGACACACAGACTCCAAGGATACAAAGGACAGTACTTTGGACGGGAGGAGAGGTTCCTGGTGCAACCTCAGACTGAGCTGGCAGAGGGTGGCAAGATGTTTTCTTTGAAGTGTTTTAAAGGAGATGGACTTTGAGGCAGAAATCTACCATTATGTCATGACATATATATACTTAAAATAAAGGATTCCTTTTCCTTCCCACCAGACTCTGTCTCTATGGAGTTTTTGCCTGTGGGCGCAAGTGGTAGGTCCCCACTGGCTGTTCCGGAACAGCACAGGCTGTCCGGTAACACAGTGACAGTTTCCCTTCTTATCTATGGTGAGATCTTGCTTTTTAAAATTCTAATTAAATACTCTACTTCACATCACCTGATACCATAGAAGCACTAAAACAGAAATTGTAGAAGGAGGAATTAAAAGAATAAAAAGTGAGACAGGGGGAAAAAAGGTGAGAGAAGAAAATGCAAGGAAAGAAGGAAGACAGGATCTTTCATTTTCCCATTTCTGAGGCTAATTCTTCAATCAGAATCAGCAGCTTTGATCCAATAGTTCCTGATTATTTTAGGATAATGTTTTATATTTTATCTTTTTATTATCTTGAATTTCTCGCTTCCTTGGTTTCTTCCTTATAAACTTCAAATGTATTCAGTTCTTTCCCAGTCTTAAAAACCAACAAACAAACTCTTTCTTAGCTTGTCTCCTTCTTATATTTTTACTTTATTATTTTTTTCTTCAAGTACAAAGTCTTGAAATATTAAACGATATTCGTGACATAACCATTAATCCTCTACAAACTGCGTTTTATTCCTACTATTCATCCATTCTTTCATTTGCTCAACATATATTTATTGGGTATTTACTGTGCTGTAGACATTGTTTTAGACACGGGGGACACATATCACTGCTTTTTTATAGGTTACCCTGGGTGGAGAGAATAAATAAGCAAAAGGAAAATGGCTAACAATAAAAAAGAAAATACAGCGGCTACACAGAGAAATAGAGCTGGGTGGCCACTCTTGAGTGAGTGGTTGGGAAAGGTCTGTATGAAGTGATAACTCACAAGCTGTGTGTGTACTTTGTAAGTGATGGGAAGTGCCCGTGGAAGCCACGAGAACATGCGTGGGGCTATGGAAGTCATCCATACAGGGTAGTGTGGACCTTTTGGGCAAGGAGAATGGTACTTGGGATGGTGAGTAGTAGAGACATTTCAGATACATTTAAGGTATTTGGCTTTCACCGCCTGGCTTATTTTGCTTAGCATAATGCTTTCCAGTTGCATCCATGCTGTTGCAAAGGGAAAGACAAATACCATATGATCTCACCTTTAACAGGAACCTAAACAACAAAACAAAGAAACAAGCAAAAGATAACCAAAGACACTGAAACAGAGAGCAGACTGACAGAGTTCAGAGGGGAAAGGAGAGGGAATTTCAGGGGAAAAGGGGAAGGGTTTACAGGAACAAGTATAAAAGACACATGGACAAAAACTAGGGGCAGGTGGAAATGGGAGGGAGGAGGGGAGAGCTGGGTGGGTGGGTTGGGATGGGATTAAAAGATAAAAAATTGTACTGCAGCAACAATTAAAATTAAATTTAAAATATATATTTCAGATATAAAAGCCTCAGGACTTAATGTATGATCAGATGGCATAAAGAAGAAAAGAGCACAACAAAATTACTCCTAGACATTTTGGGAGGGAGAAAGAGATTGTGAGTGGCAGATGGAGCAAAGAAATTCAAACTTTTTTGGATATAACATGTTTGAGATGTCTGTTAGCCATCCAACTAGCTCTATCAAATTAGTAATTTGGTAATTTTATATAGAAATACATGTTATTAGCAAATAATGCTATTGTTTACATGTTATTAGCAAATAATTAACATCTTAGACTCAAGACAATAGACAGTGTTATCTAAGGGTAAAAAGTACAGGTATACTTCATTTTATTGTGTTTCACTTTATTGTACTTCACAGATGTTGCACATTTAATAAATTGAAGGCAAGACCCTCCACCAGCCAAAATATTACAGCTCACTTTATTGTGAGACTCTGGAATGGAACCTGAAATATTTCTGAGGTCTGCCTGTAAACAGAAATGGAACGTGACCAAGACCAAATCCTGGGCACATTTCTACATTCGTATGTCAGGTATAGGAGGTAGGTGCTGTAAAGAAGCCAGTGAGGTAGGAGAAATATACAGAAAAATGTGGGCTCACAGAAGCCAGGAGATGAAAAGAAGCATTCAGTTATGTTGAAGGCAATGAAACTTCTAATGAGAGAAGGCAGAAAATAAGGGAGGGCAAATGACCGGATTACCAGTAGCCTTCATTAGCACAGTCGGTAATGGCCTTCTTCGGTGCGCTCTCAGTGGGGTGGTGCAGAAGAAAGCCTGATTGGAGTGGGCCGAGAAGAGAATAATAAATAAAGAAGTGAGAGCAGCAACTACAGGCATTTCTTTCAAGGTGTGTTTGTCCATGGAAAGAAAATAGAGTAAGGCAGTAACCACAGGGAGCTGTGTCATTGTTAGTGTGCACCCCTAAATTCAGACCTTTGTTGTTTTCTTAACCCTGTCTAAGCCTTCTATCAACATTTCATTGTCAGCACTCTCTAATATTTTATGTGAAGACTCGTCATGAATGATTTCATTCATTTGGATTACTATGATGAATTCATACACTTAATTCATACCTTCAACTTCAGCAGGCTCCATTAATCTAAACACAAAAGTCTCACTAGTCTCTCAAATAGAAGAACCTGTCTGAAGGCAGGATCACACTGACTCTCTCTTCCATGTAGTCCACATCCTGCCCGCAGGTGACACTCAAATCCTCTATCTTGACAAATCCTAAGGGTGGAATGATGAGTCATTCCTAACAGCAATTCCTCCTTTATCCTGTTGGTTATAGTTAGCCAGCTTATCTCAACTTTGATATACACTTTATATGAAGTATATTATATATTGTATATGTGTATATAAACATACAAGATATGTCCAGAAGGCATCCAGCCATATAATATGAAAAATAGAGATATATATTAAAGAAGATACCAGAAACATTGTACAAAGGACAATGACACCTCAGTCCCCTTCAAAGTAGGCATCTTGGGACCTCACAATGTTCTCCCAATTGCCATCAACTGCCCTGTCATATTTTCCTAAATCTCACTGATGGTCTAAAATCTCTTCACTTTCAAAGGTGATTTTAGTTTTGGGAAAATCCAGAAGTCACAGAGTGCCAAATCTGAGCTGTAGGGGAAGCTAAATCACCTGGGTGATTTGATGTTTTGCCAAAAAACTGCATGAAACGTGATGCATGAGTGGGCATGCTGTTGTGATGAAGCTGCCAATCACCAGTCGCCCACAGCTGCAGCCTTCTGAATCATCTGAATAGTTTCCACGGAAGAATGTTCAAGCTTAATGCAAAATCTGATGCAGATTCATTGCTCTACTCAGTCATTTAATATGATGGCCACACAGTACACATTCTTGCTCAAGGCATCTGTGGCCCACACTGACTAGTACAGTGAGGTCATCATTGTTCATGCATGTGCATCCCAGTCCACTCTCCTCGGCTACCAGGGTACACTGATGTCGTACAAACCGTTCTCCTTATATTAACAATGGCTGAGCTTTCTCTGGACAGACCTTGTACATACACATATTAAGAATGAGACAACAGTCAATTGGTTCTACTGTGTCTACCTTCAGGAGTCACCTATTAAATTCTCCAAGTGGTACCAGAGAAGCACCTCTCAACAGTCTGGAGGTGGGGACTGGAACTCTCCACATGGAACGTTTCCCTCCTTAGTGGTAAGAATAGATTAAAGGGGTGGAGGTAGAAGTTATAACACATGTCAGAAATCATTCTAAAAAATTATCTTTCTCAACAATCTCTGGAGCTGTTATACCTAAGATCTGGGAAATGTATTCAAAAGCCATGAAACCCTATTTAGCTAAAATCTTGGAAAATGTGTGACTTTGACACCTCTTTTGGGTGGTTCTCTTCTTTATCTTCATATCTCAACAAATAATTCCCTTTAACATTCTTCCATGTCCTGCTTTATAAAGCCAAATTTCTTAGGCATCCTGGGACTTCTCTGATTCTTAGTGTTTGATTCTTAGTGATTCTGAGTGACTAGCAGCAGAAGCCAAGAGGTAAGGCTGGACAGCACATAACCCAAAAGAAGAAGCCTGATTCAGTTAGGGCTCTCCCACATTCTTAGTTCCCACGCCTGATTAATTATCAAAGCAGGACATTGTCCTGGAATATATTTCTCAAATCTGTTTTGTCCCTCTTTATTCAGTCACCATTGCCTTCTTCAGGCCTTCAGCTGGACCACTGAGAACCTCTTGACCATCTCTAAGCAATTTTAATTAGCTTTCAAAATCACATATCTCGGCCTATCTCTCTATTGTTTAAAACTATTTCAGTGGCATCCTATTTCTTACTGTATAAGCTCTAAACTCCTTCACAAGTTGGTCTGTAATTCTACAAAAATAACTGCTACTGTCTCTTCCTCACACATACTAATTTACAGTGATATTGAACTGTAGCCTTCATGTAGGAGTAACAACAGGGCACTTCTCAAATAGTTAGAAATAAAAGAAATAAAATTATCTTCTCATAGTTAAACTGTAAAGTCATAGCATAATGGAAAATAGCGGAGATATGCAAATTCACTTTAATGAGAGAGCATGTCTATTATTGTGGGCTTATCATGCCAGCAGACCAGAAGAGGAGGAACAGAATTACTGACAATAGTAATTGACCCTGATTTCATGAGGAGGTAACGTGCTGCCACATAATAATGGCTGGAATATGGAAACCATGGACTGATTCCCTGGGGAACTTCTTGGTGCTTTTATACCTGATGATAACCATTACTAGCCGCCAGCAGCAATAGCTCACCCAGGGCCATGTTAATCAGGCCTTGGACTCCTCAGGGATAAATATTTGAAGTCTAGTGGAAAATAAAAGGAACTTATAATGATTGATTGAGAAGGAAGATGATAAATAGCAATTCCTCAGGAGAAAGCACAGCTGAAAGTATAATATCTTACCCTATTACTGTTTTTGGTGAGTCTTTCCTTCCCCCACACCCCCAGAATTTGTGAGTGCACCTATTTAGAGCACCACTCCTAGGACAGATTAAATTTAATGTGAGTCAAAATTGAACCTGCAGAGGAGTAAGGAATTTATTTTCTCTGCCTTCAGTGCTTCAGCCATCACCACTCTCCCAGGTCTCACAGAGTGTCTGATTGACATGTGATCTTACCTAAATGTGCCTTGGACCAAAGGACCTACTTGATGTGGAGGTGGGGTATGACAATGGACACATGACTAGAGAGTCCACGAGTCCTACAATGTGCCCCAGAAGCTTCCAGCCTAATTGGACACTGGAATGTTCTCTTAAAAGTAGAAGTAATGTTCTAGCTTGGATGCAATCAGTCAAGATGCCATATGTACTTTGAATCAACCATGATTAGGAGGCACTGTGTTCCTTATAACTAGAAGACATGGATTTGGAAACAAAGAGTAGATGCAGGAGGAAATCTCATTATTCCTCCCCATGGTGAATTTGTGCTTTCCTTTTCCGCAATGTTAGCTTTCACTGGAACAGAGATCCAGAGATGGAGGTACTTCTACTGGACACCATAGTAAATGATGGTTTGCACTTAGACTCCGGGCTGCAGGCTGTTCTGAACCACACCCTCCAATGCTCCCACCCCAGGTCTCAGGGCCCTGACTGTAGCAAATACACTAGCAGGATCCCCAGGTTCAGACTTATTTGAAAATCCACTAACCTCACGATCTTATCTGACATCTAGTTTTCTGCCCATTCTGCCCTCTGGTTACACAGGTATGGTCTCTTTCAATGGGGTCCGAAGACCCTGTGGCTTTCACACTAGGCCTTGAGTTGGTAGTTGACTGACCTGAGCCTCTCGTTTTGTTTTCCCTTCAGTGTTTAAATAACACAATAGCCATCTGACTCCACAAATCTTACAATTGCCGTCGTCCTAATATTTCCTCAAATACTAGAGACATTATATAAGCAATGAATCTCCTTCTACTTATATTCCAACACAGTGCAGCATGGGTGAGTGTAACAGGGAATAAAAGTTTTATACTACTCTGATTAAAGGTTAGACCCAGCTTGTTACCTAAACTGATTTTTCTCTCAAAAAAATCTAGAGTTTGCATGTTAAAAGGTTTTTTTTAGTATACTTTACAAGAATCAGCAGTTTCATTTCCTTTGTGAACCTAGGAAGCAGCCTAACCTCAGGACCCCAGAAATTCAGCTGATAAGAAACCACCTGGCCAACTCAAGGATGCTGATTATAAAGATTTATATCAAGGCCTATGAGAAGACATCCTGCTCATCCATAGCCCCCTCCCCCTGATTTCTTTGTTCTGTTTTCCCTCTCCTTGCTGATAAAAACCCTTGCCTGGACTGAGGTGTGAAGATGGGCTTTGGGAAGAGTCCCCTATCTTCTCCGGTGGCTAGCACTTGAGTAAACCTCTTTTCTTTTCACCAGCACCTGTCTCAAGAGTGGGACTTCAGTTGTAGCAGGCAGCCAAACCTGGTTCGGTTACATGAGCATCTCAATAATTGGGAGAGTACAGCACACCCACATACTGTCATCAGTGCTAGCTCCCCATCCTGAGGACTTGACTATGGGAAAGGGGAGCTTAAACCAGCTGTAGGAACTCTAGGAGCCAGTGCAGAACATGCTCCTCCAGGTTGAACCACTAAATGGTCAGGCGAGCAGGAATGCTTACGCAGCGGCTCCTGAGAGCATTGCTTAAGCAATAAACTCAGGAAGCAGTAATTTTTCAGCCTTCCATGCCTACTGTTCTCACTGGAAAAGCAGGTTTCAGAGACAAAAGAAAATCTCCAACTGTATCTGAACTCAGATCTAGCTGCCCGCTTCAAGGAAAGCCAAACAGGTGCTGGTGAAAAAGAAAATGTTTTTTTTCAAGGGCCAGTCACCTGAGAAGATGGGGATTCTTGTACCAAAGCCCATCTTAACATCTCAGTGCAGGCAGAGGTTTTTTTAGGAGGGAGAGGGAAATCAGAACAAAGAGTTCAAGGGGCGGAGGTTAAAAAGTTCTATACTTGCACAGCAACACAGTCTGTTCTGATAAGGACCTTGGAATTAGTCAAGTGATGGTCTGATGTGCGTCATTTCGGGTTTTGTCATCCTGGTTTTATGGTGGAAGTTCAGCAAATATCCCAGAGCTGGGATGACTGAAGGTCAAAGTCTGTACCTTTTGAAGTTAGTTCCTAGGATTCTTATGTAAACATCCTGTCTATCTATAAGCTACTTATTAGTCAGAATCAGTATTTATAGAAACAAAGTCAAATGAGTAGTGGAGTGAGTTACAATTCCCCACTGTCACAAGTCCCCACTGTCACACAGCGGGCAACATTTAGTGACTAGGACGGCGGATGGGAACAAGGCACCAGCAGTGCCTGCTACTGGAGTCAAGGACAGGAAGATTTGAAGTTTCCAGGGTGGTCCCCCTTATCAGTCACAACACTCATAACTTTCATGAATACTTTGTCTCAAATTCCAAAATAACTATTGAAATTTTCCTGATGCCTCTACCAAATTAGCTGCTTCATGCCTATTGTGAATAAAAAGGGTGGTATGCAAATTAACCTTACAGGGTGATCTGATCACAAATTCCTAGCTGAACAGGTCAACAGGTCATGGTGGGTAGCCATGCCCCAGGCATATAACTTTTTGGTAAAAGGTATACATTTGCCTTAAGATGCCCTGTCCATTGTTCCTGTGCATCTAGGTTAATGCACCTTTGAAATAATAATCACCTTCAAGAGAGCACGAGATCTTGTTAACTACCTGGTTATTCAATTTCTGCCCTGCTTTTTTCTACCTCCACATATTCTTCCTTACCTTCCCTCCTTAATTTCAAATGCATAAAGAGACTGCAAGACTGTTATTCCTGGGACCATTTGAGATCTTGCGTCTCAGCATATGTCTTCAGTTTGGCTCAAATAAACTCATAAAAATTCTCTACAGCTTTGGACCTTTCTTACACTGACAATTTACATATGACATGTATTAGAATGTACTCCTCTGATTCCCGCCTGGACTAGTACTCAGCAGTCTAGACAGTTTATATTTCCTCTCTTCACTGACATATTGTTTCATATTCTTTCCCTGGTTATACCTTAAAGTCCCTCCTGCCTTTCTCCTTTGACGGAACTTTTTGCTTGTCTCCATCATGGGTCCTATCACACTGCACTGCAACCCACGGTGTCCTTCCAGCTCAGCCAGGAGGCTTTCCACAGCCTTACCATAGCTCAGCTCAACATCTGGACAGCTGTCGTGAACTTAAAAATTTAAAGAAATGCATTAGCCTTAAGAAGTATCTCCTTTGATTTAGGTACCTTAATGAAAATGTGAGGAGACAGGTATGATCCAGGAGCAAGCAAAAGTTAATTTCATTAAAAAGCCAATTACTAAGTCATCATCATATATTACAGACATTTTTTCAAAGAAGCTATATGAAATCAAATTACAACAAAATATACAGAATTGGTTTATTAAGAGAAAAACTTGCAAGCAAACTGAGCTCAAAACCCAATATACTTGTGAGCTTGATCTTTTAAATAAAGATTGAGTTGAATTACTAGATAGTAACTGTTACTGTGTTTCCCCCTCCCCCCATGCTCTAGAGCTTGTATCTTCTTCCTTCATTATATTTGTCTCTTTAGATCTTATTACTGTAGCATTTGAGCCCCAAATAGACTCTCAGCTCCATCAAGATAAAAGTTTTTATGTTTTTGTATTGTTTATTGTTTAATTTCTCACTGCCTAGAAAAGATTGTCTGACTCACACAGGAACTCAAATACTTATTAAAAGACTGAATAAATGTAACATTGTAAACAATACTCATGTAATGTATTATTTTGATTTAAATTTTTAAAAAATAAAGGACAAAAATTAAAGGTTAAAAATGATATTGCTATTGACAGAATATACTTTGTGTGTTCAGGGTAAAAACTGAGTTATTTTAAAATTAAAATATATATTCATTCAATACTTAAAGTAGAAACAAAAAGCATGATTCATCCAAAAGGAAAAAAGGATTGGAGCAGGCGCCTGCGGAGGAGGAAGAACCTGTCTCCAGGCTGCAGCTCGGGTCTGAGGGTGTGCCCGCCCTGACCAGCCCGCCTTTGCCCTCGACCACAGCAGTGGGGTGAGGATTGCTTTCCTGGCTTGTGAAGTGAAGCGACTTCTAGGTCTGAATCCCCTTGAAGTTACTGCTCCTGTATTTCCTGTGTCACGCCGTGAAATGCAGCCTTCCGTGTTGCAGCCCAAGATTTTGCAATTAATCACCAGCTACGGATTCCATAATCGGCGCTTCATTGCGCAGTTGAAAAACAGTGCGGCGCGCGTTCCTTCCAGTCACAAATCCTTTTTATGAATGAAAGGGTTTGTACCTACTGCTTGGCAACACGATGGGTTTTAAAGTAAACTCCCCAACCTGAAGCAACCGCGAGTAAGAAACCTGGAAGGGGCTTCTGAATTTATCTTTTGGAAGGACAGGAACTATTAGACTCTGGAGAAAATAATAGCAGCTACGGAATGCATGGAGGACCGCAGGTCGGATTAGAGGTGTCAGGAATAACGAAGGTGTTCATTTAAGGGCGACTAAAGGAGAATAAAAGAGCTTGAGCTGTTTGTCTTAGGTGAAAGCACTTTAAATGGAGAAAGGCAACTTCCACACTTATTTATATGGTGAGGTAAAGAATTAAATTGAATTTCATTGGCTTCTCTGAGAGCTCTTTTCATGGACTTAGCCTATATTTTAGTGAGTTTCATTCTAAGACCATCTTTTGACCAAATGAGCTTTTCCAGAGTAAAATATTTCAGAGTCAGCCCTACTTTTCTCTAATAAATGTTTATTCCTATTCATTACCATGATGAATAGGTACATATTTCATCTACTCCTTGGGAACAGAGACACACTGCATAACTACGTAATAATAATAATAATTGTATTTACTGAATGTGCTATGCACTGTAGGTAGGTAATATCATGTAGTCTTCCCAAACATCTGGGAAAGAGATAACATTTTCTGCAGTCTATTAATGGGAGTCAGAAAGTTTAAAGGACCTGCCTAAGGAGGCAAAGCTAATGCTTGAAGTCAGACTGTTTGATTAGTGGAAATTAGTACTCAGGAGCGAGACCCAGCCAGGCACGCACATCAGAATCACATGAGAGGCTTTCTGAAATGCGTAGTTCAGGCCCCATCACAGAGTTACTTCGGATCAGGACTTCGAAAACACTGCCTATAAACTTCTGCTGTCTGGCGGGAATCCAAGGCTCATCCCTTAAATGTCCATGCTCACAAATACTGATGAAGGGGACAGTCCGGGCTAGGTATGCTTCCTTGGGACGCTCGGCAAGACCTCTGGCTAGAGTTCTATTTGTCCTATCCCTGTTTAGTACACAATGAGTATAAGTTAAACAACTATTTTTCTTACCACCAAGGAGTAGCCAGGGCCAAACGGTTAGGGCCAATTTTTATTTACTCTATCTAATAGACTACCAACACTCTGGGCAAAAGAAGAGTCCCAAGAGAGACTGGAAAAGTCATTTTTTGAGGAGACATTATGTCACTTTCTTGAATAAAGTTCTGGGAAATCAGAAAATGCTAGCTGGTCCTTTTATTTTTTTATCTTCATCTGAAGATATGTTCATCTACGTTTTTAGAGAGACAGAGAAGGAAGGAGGGATGGAGGGAGGGAGAGAAGAGAGAGAGAAAACATCAATCAATTGCCTCCCATATGCACCCCAGCCAGGGAGCAAATCTTCAACTTAGGTATGTGCCTTGAGACCAGGGATGAACCAGCAGCCTGTAGATGTATGGGAGGGCAGTCCAACTAACTGAGGCACCCAGCCAGGGCTAGACTATGCTGGTCTTTTTTTTTTTTTTTCTGGAATCATGGCTCCTAATTAATGTGGCCCAGATAGCTTGACTAGCATGGTTTAGGATAGTCACTGGTACCCTGAGCAGTGGAGAGAGGACACAGTTAGAAGAAGGTTCTGAATCACCACAGGGAAAACCATCTAATTTAAATCTCCCAGGGGTGCACTGCTAACAGCAAATGAATGGCAGGAAAAAATTACTTAAGCAAAAAGCAGGGAGTCATCTCTGATAGCTTCTCTCAGAGGACACAATTCCAAGTAGGGGCCATTTATGCATTCGTTGATGTATTAAGTAAACATTTACTAAATGTCTTCTCTGTACTTGTACTAAGTCCTTAGGATGCAAAGTTGACTAATTGGCCAAATTATCAGAGAGGGAAAACAGTCTTCAAACAAATGGGTGTGCCCAACTTTTAAACCGCTGATAATCCCTTTGATGTTTCAGGGTTTTGTCACTTTAGAGAAAAGCTCTACTGCCCATTCCCGGAGGTGGGAAATATACCTGGAAGTAATGAAACAATGCCTACTCCATCCGGGATGGGAGAAAAATCTTTCTGCTTCTCAAAACTGAACAATTAATGTTTTCTGCTCTAGAAGATAAGGTTTCTTTATGATGATTTATCAAGTTCTTCTGGACAAATTGTCAAGCCCAATGAAAAGAAGGAAAGGGAAAGAACAGAATTATGGAAGAAAGGTCCCTCTCCCCACCCCTCCCCTTGCTCTAAGAATACACTGAGAAGTGACTAGGAAAAGAAACTTGGGTTCTACAGTTTAAGTGCTTGGAATTTATTCTTGTGATAGCTCAGTCTGAGACCAGGCCCAGGAAGAGCTTGCCAGGAGGATGAATTAGTCTCAGTGACTGACCTAGGTCAATCATATTTTCTACTCTGTGTCTGGAGATACCATTGATACTATGATTGCTACAATAGTCAGACAGAAGGGAGTGGTCTCCCGAAGGAATATCTGTAGGACAGATATGGGCACAGGATAAATTGGTGTTAGCTGGCCAGTCACCCCAATTGTGGTCTGCTACATCTCTTGCCAGGATGTATTAAATTATCTGCCTATTCATAAAAATACTGAAATTATATTAGCTCTTTATAAGGGCTTAGTGAACAGTAAGATAATTAATGTAAATTGAGGCTAAATACAATTATGCAAATATAATGATGTCCAGTCTTAAACAGGAAAACTTTGGTTTTAAAGAAAATTATTTTTTCAAAAGCATATTAAAAGCAGATGTGAAATATTCAATAACTGGTATAGTTTTAGAAAACTTGGTAGTCTGGAAAAATTATAAAAGTATTTTTTATAATTTGCAACATAAGAAAATGGATCAAAAATGTGCATCTTGAAATTATAAATAAACACTAAACAATTCATAAAACTATAAAAATTATGTTGGCAAAGTTTTTCTAATATAGAATAAAATCCAAATCTAAAAAATAAAGTAAAAGTTGATAATTTTTTAAAAAATCTGCTTAACAAAGCTTCTAAAAGTAAAGCCAAAAGAAAAAATTTGTTTCCATAGAACTTCTAGACCACTAACATAACAATAAGAAATAGTCCATCAACCCAACAGGAGAAAATACAGGCAAACAGTGGGAAGGAAAGAAGGAAGAAAGGAGGGAAATATGGAGAGAGAGGAAGGGAGGGATGGAGGGAGGGGTGAAAGGAGCAAGAAAGGGAAAACGGGAAAGAAAATTACAGGTTAAGAAATACAAATAACATTTAAATACATGAAAAGATTCTCAACTTTACTCACCCCAAGGGATATGTGAACTCAAGCAAGGATTCCATTTGTCTGTTATCAAGTAGCTAAAAATAATACAATATTTAATTATATACATATTAGCAAAGATACTTCATATCTAGAAACAGGACTTCCAGACATAGAATACAAATTGAGACAGTTTCTAGGGGGGTAACTTGGGCAATATTAGTCAAAATGTGAAGCGCACATCCTCACTGAATCGTTAACTCCATTTCTTAGGCTGTGTCCTGTGTGTTCTCTGATGGCTGAGGACGAGCACCTTTCAGGGACTGCAGTCCTGTGTTGAGTAGCAGAAGAAAAGAGTCCTCTAGCCTCAGTACACAGAATGACGGTTAAAGAGTGTAATGGTATGTTGCATAGCTGTGAAACCCAATTTCTAAAAACTGAGTATGCTCTTTATATACTGATATGGAATGACTTTATTTTTAAAAAATGAATAATCCTGGGTGGTGTGGCTTAGAATTTAGTGCCGGCCTGCGAACTGAAAAGTCACCAGTTTGACTCCCTGTCAGGGTACATGCATGGGTTGTGGGCGGGGTCCCCATCTGGGGGCCAACAAGAGGCAACCAATAGATGTTTCTCTCCCTCTCTTCGTCCCTCCCTTCTCTTCTCTCTAGAAACAAACAAACAAACAAATAATGAATAAACAATAAGGTGCATGTATTATTGATACAGATAGATCACCAGGGACCAGTAGGGAGGGGCTGTATGAGTTTGGTGAGGCAATGGTAAACAGCCTAGGAAGGGATTGGTGGAGAAGCTGAATGCCTCCAGAGCACATGGAATTATGGGTTAGAAGATTTGAAATAGAAGAAGGGTTCTCTGGCTCTCTGTCTGGCTCCCTCGATCTCTCTCTTCCTTGAGGATGCCTGGATGACTGTGCTGCAGCTGCCGTCTTTCCCAATGGATGGTATTTTGCATGGGAAAGAACTCCGGGTGCAGCCTAGGATCAGGCTGGCCTGGCAGAGAGTGGCAAGTTTATTCTTCTTTGGGTGTTCCAGAGGGGCTAAGCTCTGAGGCAGAAGCCTGCCCTTCTTCCAAAATTGTGCAGCTTCTGTATCTTATGTTGTTTTAGTTTGTAAACTAACCCTATAGAAATAAGATAATTAAAACTAACAGGGGAAATACTAAGAGAACTTAGGTATTAAAGAATTTAGCCTTAATTGATAGGCTTAAGTGACTAATGCTTGTAGAAAGCTCTTATTCCAAAACTGCGAAGCTTTTGAATAAAGACTTCTTTCCTTTATGACAAACCTTTGCCTCTGGAATTTTGCCTGGAGGGTGGCAGCAGGCAGTAGAACCCCAGTTGCTGTTCAGTAACATTATGCTAGCTTTTTTACTGCTGCTATAACAAATAAATACAAATTTAGAGGCTTGAAACAAAATGAATTTATTATCATATAGATCTGTAAGTCAGACGATGGGCCTAGTCTTCCCCAGGGTAACTTAAGGTGTTGTCTGGGTTGTAGCCCTCTCAGGAGGCCTAAGAAAGAGTGTTTCCTTGGTTTTTCCAGCTTTACAGGCCTCCCACCTTCTGTGGCTCACGGTTCCCTAGTTCATCTTCACAGCCAGCAGCATCGCATGGCTCTCTGAACTGTCTCCTGCAGTCATGCCTCTGCTTGAGCACCACTGGGAAAGGTTCTCCGCTTTCAGGCATTCATGTGATCACACTGGGACCATCTGGATAATCCGAAATAATCTCCCCATGTCAAGGTGCATACCTGTAAGCACATCTGTGAAGTCTCTTTTTTTCATGTAAATTAACATACTCTTAGGTTCCAGGAATTATGGATGGACATCTTTGGAGCCCATTATTCTGCCTATCACAATACATATGGATGTGAATAGAATGCTAATGTTTCTTTTAAAAAATGAAGAGATATATATATATATATAATAAAAATAAAAACTGCTAGAATGACATATAAAATCATTAATATTGGTTGCTTGAACAGAGATTACAGAGAAGTGAAAGGGAAAATTTTCCATGTGTTATTTTTTGTATCTTTGGATGTTTGCATCATGTACATTATTGTCTTACAAAACTTATGTATGTTTACAGAATAAAATCAAGACTCTTTGCAAAACATAATACAAGGATATTTATAGATTGATTTCATTTCAGTCAGGGACTGTGACCTAGGCCGAGTACTTAAGGAATAATAAATGTGGCTTAAAAACACGCCAAGGTCTGGGAAGAGAACTCAGAGGTGAATGAGCTAAAAAAACAACACTAGAATGTGGTCACCGATGCAAGGCAGAGACAGCAGGGGTACCTCACTGACTGGTCCTGCTTCTAAGATCTCCCTGAAGTTTTATGTCAGCAATTCCACAAGAGCCTGAAGAGAAACTTCTAGACAACTGTACTTGAACAAAACTTTTATAAAAAATCAACATAAAATAAAAAGAAATTTCCCTTACAAATGGCCACAGGGGAGAGATGAAATAGGGGGAAGGAGATTCTGCTAACTTCATTAGCATTAGCCCTTTCAGACTATGCCCTAGTGGATTCTCTGACTATAAAAGACTAGTTCTTTTTAGAAAACTAGCACAATTAAAATTGGTTCCTCTCAAAATTAAAAAAGAAAATGCCATTTAGTATAACAACCAAAAAAAAAATGAAGTAGCTAGAACAAATTTAACCAAGGAAGTAAAAAACCTGTGCTTGGAAAGTATATCTCCTGTGCACAGGAAGTATAAAACACTGAAGAAAAAAATTGAGAAAGATATAAATAAATGGAACCACATACCACGTTCATGGATTGGAATAATTAACATCATTAAAATGTCTATACTACTCAAAGCAATCTATACATTAAACACAATTTATACTAAAATATCAGTGGCATATTTCACAGATCTAGAACAAATACCCAAAATGTATATGGAACTACAGAAAAGCCCAAACAGCATCAGCAATCCTGAGAAAAAGAAAAAAGAAAAAAGTTGGAGGGATCACAATACCTAATATCAAACTATACTATAAGGCCACTACAAGCAAAACAGTCGTACTGGCATAAGAGCAGACACATAGATCAATGGAACAGAATAGAGAGCCCAGAAATAAACCCATGTCTTTGTGGCCAATTAATATTTGACAAAGGGGGCACAAGCACACAATGAAGTAAAAATAGCTTCTTCAATAAATTTTGTTGGGAGAACTGGACTGGTACATGCAAAAAAATTAAAAATGAAACTTGACCACCAACTTACACCAAAAACCAGAATGAACTCAAAATGGATAAGAGACTTAAATATAAGTGGTGATACCATAAAAATTTTAGTGTAAAACATAGGTAGTAAAATTTCAGGTTTTTCACATAGCAATATTTTTTGCTGATAGATCTCCTAAGACAAGGGAAATAAATAAACAAATAAACAACTGGGACTATATTAAATTAAAAAGCTTCTGCGCAGCTAAAGAAACCATCATCAAAATGAAAAGGGAACCAACTGTATGGGAAAACATATTTGCCTATGATACATCAGACAAGGGTTTAATCTCCAAAATATATAAAGAACTCATGACTCAACACCAGGAAGGCAAACAACCCAATTCAAAAATGGCCAGAGGACCTGAACAGACACTTCTCCAAGGAGGACATACAGAGGGCCCATAGACATATAAAAAAATGCTCAACATCCCTAGCCATCAGAGAAATGCAAATTAAAATCACAATGAGAAATCACCTCACACCTGCCAAATTGGCTGTCATTAATAAATCAACAAACAACAAGTGCTGACAAGGATGTGGAGAAAAGGGAACCCTAGTGCATTGCTGGACGGAATGCAGATTGGTGCAGTTACTGTGGAAAACAGTGTGGAATTTCCTCAAAAAATTAAAAATACAACTGCCTTCTGACCCAGTGATTCTACTTCTGGGAAGTTACACAACGGAATACCATGTGGCAATAAAAGAGAAGGAAATCATCTTTTACGACAGCGTGAATGGACCAGGAGGTTATTATACTAAGTGAAATAAAGCAGTTAGAGGAAGACAAATACCATGTGATGTCCCTTATGTGCAGAATCTAATGAACGGATGAACAAAATAGAAAGAGAGACAAGGATACATAAAACAGACTGATAGGTGTCAGAAGGGAGGGAGGTTGAAAAACTGGATAAAAGACGGGAAAGCAATCAACTAAAAATCATACACACACACACACACACACACACACACACACAGATATAGGCAACAACAGTGTGGCAGCAGCCAGAGGAAAAAGGAAGGTAGAGGCTATGTGGAGGTGGGCAAAGTGGGGAGGGGGGAGGGTTGAGACAGAAAGAGACTCTCTCTGTCCCGGTTGTCTCTCTGAGGCAATGGGCACACAGTGCTGTGTGCAGATGGTGTTTTATTAAGTTGTACACATGAAACAAGTATGATTTCAGAACCAACATCACCCCAATACATTTTAAAAATTACAACTCCAGCCCAATATAGTCAATTAAAAAGTTATAAATTTTTATGGTGAAAAGAAAATCTTGGAAGTAACTATTTAGGTAAAACATGGAAGTAATTATTTAGGTAAACCATACTAATCTAATGTCCCTTAGAAACATCTTTTCAAGAAATTCTTTACTTGAAGATTAATACATGAGCTTCAGGCATTCCTTAAATTATAAAAGCCTATGTAAAGTTTTATTATTTTAAGAGTAGATAAATGCTTGTTTTTTTTTTCTTTTTCTTTTTCCATTTTTTGTAAAGGCCCACAGTTTTTATTAAATTCTTAACGATGTTTGAAACCATAAAAGGTTTAGAACCATGGATCAGTACAAATTCCAAATGAAAAGATTATGAGCAAAGTATTTTATATTCTTGAGGACTCATTTCATGTAGTATAGAAATAGAAGACAACCTTAGACATAAAATATTTCAAAAATATGTCTTCTGTGACCTTGGAAAAACACCTCAGCCAACCAAAGCATGGACTGAGATTAAAAGCATAGGAATAGAAATATAGTGAGATAGAAGGCAGACAGAGAATATTGAAACTGATATAAAATAAAATTAAAATAATTGTTCTAATTATCATGACAAAATGTAAATATATAATTTAATGTAATTTGATAGCAATTACTTGTATATAAATTACTAGTCTATTACAAAAAAGATTAATTTTGTGTTGGCAGAGAGAGGAAGTGGGGAGATGAAAAATGGATAAAAATAAAAGGATTTTAGATTTATAGTCTTTTAAGAATAGGCAGTGACTATTGATTAGTTTGACAAATATACATTGAATAGTGTTTGAAAAACAGGAAATCATTTGAAGAAGTATAAGTGTATGAATCCCAAATCACTGTGAAAACAAGGCATGATTTCATACAGCAAAGGGAGAAAAAAAAAGAAAATAGCAAGAAATAAAATTAGGTAAGGAATACAACCAATCACATAAGTCAGGGGAATATTTTATATCAATGTAATACAATTGACTTGAACAAAATGGGTTTGGGCTACGTGGCTACTCTTACACACAAATATTTTCAGTAAAGGCTATGAGTGCATTTTCTCTTACCCATGATTTTCTAAATAACATGTTCTTTTTTCTCATTTACTTTATTATAAGAATACAATATATAGCCCTGGCTGGTGTGGCTTAGTGGATTGAGTGCTGGCCTGTGAACCAAAGGGTTGCTGGTTCAATTCCCAGTCTAGGGCACATGCCTGGGTTGCCAACCAAGTGCACCCAGTGAGGGGTGTGTGAGAGGCAACCACACAATGGTGCTTCTCTCCCTTTCTTTCTCTCCCTCCCTTCCCCTCTCTAAAAATAAATAAATAAAATCTTTTTAAAAAGAATATAGTATATGATACATGTAACATACAAAATATCTCTAGCCTTCTAGAAACAGTAAGCTATTTGTAAAGTTTCCAGGGAGTCAAAGGTTATATGTAAATTTTTAATTGCATTAGGGTTTAGTGCCCCTAACCCTTGCATTGTTTGAGCATCAACTGTATTTTTAAAACATAACTAACTACGGGCTGCTCATAAGAAACACATCTAGAAAAATTAGAGGTTGGAAAGAAAAGGTGCACGAAGATTAATCAGAAACCTGGAAACACAATGCATAAACAACTGTAATTTACAGAAAAGTTGAATTCCATGAAAAATGCATTAAAATGCATTTTGTTTCATATTATTAAAAGTAAAAATCCATTTAAATTCTTAGCCTATGACATGTAAAACAAAAATTAATAAGATTATAGAAAATATTAATGCTTTGCTGAAGTTGAAAAAGAGATATCAAACATTTGTTTCAAAAAATACATTTTTGCTGATATATATTGGTATATTTTAATACAAATATGTTATATATTATGTATTTGGAATGTATCATGCATTGTCAATGTATTACAGTGTTACAGTACTTAAACATCATATGGTTCTGGTTCTATAATCTATAAACAGATCAAGAATAACTGGAAGTATTCTGTTTTGTAATAATAATAAAATATTTTATAAAATTCATATCAACAACAGCAGCTAACATCTGATAACAATGTAATGTACATGACTATGCTGAATAAATTACCTCGCAGCCTCCCTTGTAATTAGGAACACTCATGTGACATCTCTGCCCAACAGCATTCAAGTAGCAGTAGTGTGTTCAAGTTTCTTACGTGTCTCTTAAGAGACAGGGCACAGCGAGACCTTCTTTTCCATCTGTTTGCTGAAATGCAGGTGTAGTCGTTACAACTTGATCAGCCAACTTGGCTCAGGAAGTAGAGACCAAACATGTTGAAAACAGCAGAGAAAAACCCAGAAGGAGCTTGTCGTGTAATGACTGGCCACGAGTTATTTTTTTCTTTTTCTTTTTAGATAATTTTATAAAGATGTTTCTCACAAATTATGGAAAAGCTTATTTGCCAATAAGAGAAAAATCCTTATTTTGCAACACAAGTGAGAAACACCAAAAGAAACTTAGCACTGTAACTTTGATAACGTGCAAGGTCCCTGGATCACAGTTCTTTAAACTGTGCTCTAATGCAGTGCTCTACGCCTTCAGAAAGAGTAACAAATCTAGTCACTCCTGACACGATGCAGAATGGCACTGAGACCACGCTGTTTATTTCTCCCATGTTCACACATACACCCTAACATAGCTCCCAAACATATATCCTCTCTTTCATATAAAAGAAATTAACATTAAGTAACATATATTATGCTATCCATTTTTTGAAAAAAGATTAGTAGCACAGAAGCAGAGTAGAACACAAATTTTACTAACTAAAAAAAAAGTATATATGGATATGTATGGCCTGTTTTCCTGCAGATGGCTTCATATGCCTGACAATATTTTAAAGGTGAACATATAGCCTATCTTTCTTTTATCAGAGAAGTGTACAAACAGTATCCTGCTCAAGTATTAACAATTTGAAAAGAACCAGTTTTTAAAATTTTTTATTGTTTTTGCTATTTCAGTTGTCCCAATTTTCCCCCTTCCCCCTTCCCCTCATCCCTCCTCCTACTTCCATACTCATTCTCCACACCGTTGTTTATGTCCATGGGTCCTTCATATACGCTCTTTGATGAATTCCTTCATCTTCTTTCAAACAGTCCCCACCTCTCCCCTCCCCTCACAGCTGTCAGTCTGTTCCATGATCCTATGTCTTTGGTTTTATTTTATTCATTAGTTTACTTTCTTCGTTAGATTCCTCTTGTAAGTGAGATCATATGGTATTTGTCTGTCACATACTGGCTTATTCCATTTAGCATAATAGTCTTCAGTTCCACCCATGCTCTAACTAAAGGTAGGAGCTCCTTCTTTCTTATTCTGCATAGTATTCCACTGTGTAAATGCACCATGTTATTTAATCCACTCATCTACTGATGGGCATTTAGGCTGTTTCTAGCATTTGGCTATTGTTAATAGAGCTGCTATAAATATACGGGTGAATAAATTCTTCTTTGTGGATTTATTGATGATAGTCATTCTGGCAATCGTGAGGTGATATCTGGCTTGGAGTCCAGGGTGCTGAGCTAACTTATAGAAACTGTATTAATGCCTCTCTTGCCCTCTGGTTTTAGTCTGGATTCTACCTAAAGGCACAAGGGTGGGAGATCGGAGAGCAGAAGGAAAGGATCCCAGGAATGTATTCCCCAGGCTATCCCCATTGGTGCTGTGTCGCTGCAGGTTGCCAGCATCCTCACCAGACAGCTATTCTCTTTGGGTTTTAATCACCACTACCTCCCTCCCTTTCCTTCAAGTTTAAGATGACTACTCTAGTGTTAACCAAATTCTCTTCCTTCTTCTTCTATCTCGTTTTGTGATTTCTGCTACTTTGTGTATGCTTCCTGCTTCCTGCATTGTTTTCTATTTGTCTCTTAGCTTCTGTGCTCCCCTCCATCTGCTTCTTTCTTCGTGTATTTCACAAGACAGGACTAGAATTGTCTATTGATATCTGCCACAGAGAAACCTCTTGCCCTGCGTCAGCCTACAAATGATGATGTGGGACACAGGCAGCAATCGCTGACCCAGTCTCACCTGGGTCACAGTTATGTTCTCACCAGCAGTCACCTGCCCAGTAAGCACAGGTGAGTGAGTCATATGACAGAGTAAAACATTTAATAAGAAACTTCTCAGAAGTAGCCTAAAAGCATGGTAGAAACACTGCCGATGAAAAGAATAGAGCAAGTGAATGTTACATAATATCTTCACTTTTCTAATATATCAGCTCAGATTACTCTTTTTGTCTCCTATATTGATTTAAAATTCTTGCATTGGAGCTCTGGTGGGTGACTCCCATGTTACTTCTTGCGTTGTTCTAAGATTCTGGCCATTCCTCCAATCTCACACACATACGAGTTCTTTCTGGAAAAAGTCCAACCATTGTGAATATAACGAGAATGGTTTTCACAACATTGATGTAACCTGGCAGCCAGGGATAGTGGACTGGAATGCACATGCGTGAACAATGAGGACTACACTGTACTGGTCAGTGGGAGTGGTAGACACCTTTGAGTAGCCATGTGTACTATGTCCCTGTGGCATTCAAGATGACTGAGTAGAGCAACAAACCTACATCAAATTTTGTGTTAAGCTTGAACATTTCTCTGCAGAAATTTAGATGATTCAGAAGGCTGCAGCTATGGGCAACTGGTGATTGGCAGCTTCACTGTGACAATGTGCCCACTTGCTCTGGTACTGCATCTCGTGCAGAGTTTTTTTGAGAAACATCAAACCACCCAGGTGACTCAGCCCACCTACAGCCCAGATTTGGCACCCTGTGACTTTGGGCTTTTCCCCAAACTAAAATCACCTTTGAAAGGGAAGTGATGTCAGACCATCAGTGAGATTCAGGAAAATATGACAGAGCAGCTGATGACAATTGGGAGAATTTGTGAGGTCCCAGGGACCTACTTTAAAAGGCACTGGGTCCTCATTGTCCTGTGTACAATGTTTCTTGTATCTTCTTCAATGAATGTCTATTTTTCATATTACATTGCTGGATAGTTTCTGGACAGACTCATACACGTGAACACACATATTGCCCCGAACAGAAATGCTTTTGATGTGAATTTATTTCTGTGCCTTAACTTTTACAACTTTTTATTTGACCTTGTTTTTCCTGTCCTTGGAAACATAACAAATGATTTAGAGCCATGGAGATGCATGATTTTACGCCCCTTTGATTTTACATAGAAATCAGACAAAGTTTTAAAATTGAGTGATTTGGGGTTTTTTCTTTTTGATTCATATTAGGATTTTTCTCAGTTACAACTTGATTATTTCTTCCATTCCAAATCTTTGGGTTTCTTCATCCAGAAAAGTATTATGGTTAGTTTTGATCTCCAACATCCAAAGCAAAATTCATCTTTCTGATTATTTTCTTCTTTCTGTTCTTAATGAATATATTTGTAGAATCAATTTTGTTGCTCACAGCTACCAATGAATATTTCAATTCCATTATCATTTATTGAATTCCTTTCAGACCTTTTCTCACTTCTCATTTTATTCCCCCTTATTTCAATGTTGTTGCCATTTTTGTGGATTTTCAGAAAGTTCCTTCTATTGTATTTTATCTCAGTCTTTATTTTATTAATAATTTTTAGACTTATGTTATTCTCTTTTACTGTGTAATTTTCTTGTAAAACTTTCACACATTTTATTCTTGCTGCTGTTGTTATTATTGTTGTTTTCTCTTTACTTTTCTTAAAAAGAGTAGTCATTTGACCATACTCAGAATTTGCCAACTGGGACAAACTTTGGATTACCTGTATCCCTACTTCTTTTCCACTAGGATGGTGATTAAATCCTGTTCTTAGAGTCACAGCTAGAGCATAGGTATTATTCCCTTAGCCCAGGTCTAGTATCTAGCCAGCTTCCATGTCCTGCAAATCTGCTGGACCATATGGAGTCTTTCTGAGAGCTGCAGTCTCCACTGTCATGCAGGCAACTGGAGAAACAAGCTTGGCAGGCTTAGGGAGCAAATATTGAGACGGGGGTTGACATAAATTGGAAAGAAGGAGGGCAACACAGAAATAATTGCCATGTTACAAAAGGAAGACTAAATTGTGAGAGATTTCTACTGAATAATCTGAAGATATAAGTTTTTATTTTGGTTTTGTCACCAAAACCAAAATCTTGGGAATATTGTTTAATCTATAGATTATAATTTTTTCACCTCTGAAAAATAAAAATACCTCCTAAAATTATTTTCCTGAATTGTGGTCACATAAAACATAAAAACATAAAGTAAAATATGGTCAACAACTAGAAGCTAGAAGTATTGACTCAATAATCATTCGTTTTAGATATCTCTAAGTGACATTATGTTCCAATTTTATGTGTTTATTGTTTATCTCTCTTAACTAAAATCTAAACTCTCCAAAGATACTTTTTGTCGTCTTGGTGTCTTCTGTATCTCAAGACCTAAGGATTGTCCCTGTGCCATAGTGGTCACTGAGTAAATATTGAATAAATTCCTGGCACTTGTCATACAAACATAAATATAGTCCTTCACATGCTGAGTCCCACATTGGTCTTAATTTATGAAATATAAGTTTAGAACATTTTGTGTAAATGTGTCTAAATGAAAAATTGTAAACATAGAGTAAAATGTGTTCATTAAGAACAAATTCAAATTCTGAGAAACAGTAGACCCAAGGTACTTAGGTCAACTTCTTTTCCTTTTTTCCTGGAATAATTTTACATCAGTTTCAGGGTCTAATTAAAAGTTTGCTCCACTACTCCTTATGTAAAAGAAATATATTACCCGGTTCTTCTAAAATTTACTTTCAATATATAAACTACTGACTTTTTAATGTGGATGATTTTTTCATGCTTTAAATCCAAGAAAGGTTCAAAGATATGACTTAATCTTATAATATTTCTCTTTGAGTCCATGTCTGAGAGAATGCTTTTGATTGGAACCTAGCCTGCCTTCATTGTAAATGAGTCCAAGTCATTATTATGTTGGAGTTTACAACTGTTTTTTCCTTTCCTCCAAATCCCACCAATTCTTTAAGGGATCTCAGTGTGTTGTATATACAAAGATTGAGCAATCTGATATGAAAAATTATTCTCAAATTTAAAAAATCATTTCTAAATTAATTGAATATGATTAACATATATGAAGCAAATAAACAACGTAAACCAGCATGTCCTTGAGCCAGATAACTGGGTTTCTAAACTGTATCCTTTGCTTCACGTCATTTATTCTCTCTGAACCTCAATCTCCTTGACTGCAATTAGGAATAATGTTAATACTTACCTGATAGAGTTTTGCAAGACTCAAATGAGAAAACGCAGGTAAAGAACTACACTCATAGTAATTGCATTTTTGAGTGCTTACTTTCTTCCAGACACTCTTGTAGGTATATGTCATTCATTTAATCCCTACAACAATCTTAAGTGCTGCTTCTGTCAACCCGGTTTATCCATGACAAACTTGAAGCACAAAGGGCTGCTGAGTGTGTCCACCACAAAAGAGTAAGGTTAGGATGTGGCCATTTTTAAAGGAACCTTTTTCTGTCTACCACTTGTATTAAAGATAAAATGCGAAGTACTTGGTGACTGATTGGGTGAGGTAGGAGGAGTAAAAAGAATCAAGGATGATTCCCAGGTTCATAGCTGTTAGAAAGAGATAAGTAGGTTACAAGTGTCTAAAATACAATACACAGAGCTATGAGCAAGGGCTGTGATATCTCAGAGTAAGAAATGATTAACTGCCTATGAAAACTGAAGTAGTTTTCCCAGAGGAAATACAAATTGTCTTCAGTCTCAAAGGGTTACCAGAAGCTTACCAGGTAGAGAAATGTGGGAAGAACGACTTAGAATCCAACTGGGTAAAGCCAGGGAACATAATGCACGGTACTGATTCCCTGTGTAATTTTAATTTTCTTTTCAATCTGGTTATTTGTAAACTATATTAAAATAAAGTTTAGCTGGATTTTGAATTCAAACACAAAGTAAATAGTGAGTTATTCCAGGGACACAAAGAAAGACCAACATTACACGTTCCATATGCTCCATTTCACTACAAATGAGCAGCTTTATGACCTGGCTCCCTCGAGAGTCTTCAAATAGAGATTTAATTAGAAAGCATTAGAGAAAGTCATCCGAAATAACAAAGGCAGTGGTAGCTGTAGGAAGACATTACCCTGGTGAGAACTTAGTGCATTGACTGCAGACACTGCTAAGGAAACTGAGAAATAGAAGATTGTGTCTGAGACAGCAATCCTGCAGTATCACAAGAAGTATTGAAATATGTAAACTTACCTTAGAATAAATTATTTTTCTGTCAGCAAAAAGGATTTATTCAGGGAAAGGAAAGAATTACAATCTGGTACATGTAGCCATGGCTTTCCACATGCAAGTTCCTGAGATCAAGAAGAAATGAAAAATAGTTTTAAATGTGTTTAATTTATTAAAACTTAGTCTACTAATTTCTCTGTTACCTATGGGAAAACATCAGAAGGAAGATTGTAGGAAATACAGTAAAACAAAAGAGCTCTCTGCAAAGGGTGACTGCTCTCTCTATAATTATGACTACTTCATTATAATTAAAAATTCAAATTATGTTAAATTACCAGTGTTTAAAATAATATTTATAAATATAATCTAAATTTTCATTGATAGATGACTGACACACTATTGATTATTTGATCCTTATTTTAGTGCTGTTGATAAAATTTTCTAAGTTGATATGATCTTTTCAGAGGTAAGTATTCATGCAAGCAGTGCTAAAATACATATATGCATGAGGTTGTAATTATTATATATTACAGAACCATAGATAAGCTCTATTTTGAGAATAACTGATTTTTGTCTAAAAGAATAAATGAGGGATAACAAATTATTTTAAATTACTCATCCTCATTTATATGTTAAGACTTATTGTGGCATTTTGTAATCTTTGTTCTGAATAGGTTTTGCCAAGAATTTTTAATCCCTAAGCATATTTTTCTGAGTGTCTGAGGCTGATATAGCCCTATGTGAAGTAAAAATTTTTCTCAACAACTGACCTATCAATGAAAATTAGGATTCGGTAAGAGAGCTAAAAGAGTACATAGTGAGAAATGAAGTACGTTTGTTAAGATGGGTAATCATAATGAAAAGTAAAGAAAAAGAAGGAACAGAGGGAGATAAAGAAGCAGTATCACATGTGCACACACATGACCTATAATAATTAGGAGTTAGAAATGACCTTTCAGATTAAATGAATATCTGATCACCTACTATGTACCAGGAACTGAGGATACAACAGTGAGCATATGTCCCTCCATTCATAGTGCTATTATTTCCACCTTCAAAGAGAGGAGAAAATTAGTATTAAGAGAAAAATAATGCTAGATAAAATCATAAAATGTGATATTGGGGAATATAGAGCAAAAAAGTAAAACATGAACTTATTAAGAATATTCTAGAAATATATCTTACAGAAATAAATATTACAAAAATAAAGATTTAAATGATACTCCAGATTAGAGAACATTGTCATACTCTACCAACTCCACAAACACAGCAATTTTATTGTGCGATAAACCAAGGGTTAAATAAAGAGTTATTTCTAAATTTGCAGTAAATTCCTTCTATTGTTTGGTGATGTAGGTCAAGGGTCATAAATGCAATGATAAACCTCCCATGAAATATATATATTTCTTGTACACACAAAGCTTATGTAGTTGACCTTCAGCTTAACCCAAACTACAGGACAGTGAGATTGCTTATATTAGGATGTATCTTCATGATTTTCCTTAGGTAAATGCTAATATCCATCTTCGAGAGAAAATCCTTAAGGTATTACTTTAACCTTCTTGATCTCCTTTACTTTAGTGATCTTATGAGAAAAATTGCTCTCTCAGAACTATTCCCACTGAGTTGTATAAACCAGTGTAGAACCAGACGCAGGAAGTCAGAGTGACACTAAGAACACATCTAACTCTCTCAGTTTACTAAATTACCTCGAGGGTTAATTGTGGTGGCACATATTTCAGTTCAATCAGGAAGAATGATTAATCAAAAAGAGCACATAGTTTAACTTTCAGTCTTGTTCCATGAAATATTTCTATAATTTTTGTCTATGAAGGAAGAGAAAGGGGAGAAAGTAAAAGATGTAATTGGGCTTTTTAATCTTGAATATCTTTATGTCATTCCCATGTAAAATGCTGAATACACTTGGAGCTTAAAATGTAAAAGCAGTAGTATTTGCTGTAGTTCTGTCATGATATATGAGGCAAAATAAACAATTCTGCTCAAAGAGTGAGTAATCTAAAGCTCAACTCTCACAAAAGAAACATTGAATTACTCAAACAAAAGATTCAGCCAGTCTTCCAAAAGGCCAAGGAGATGTTTCCATTTTAAGTCTTAAACATTGACAATGATATTTAACTCTGCACGCTCCAAAAATCTAGGGGTCTGATTCTATGGCAGAATAATCTTTTTCGTTGCTTGAGAAACTCAGGTCAGATTTCTCACCTAATCCACCATTAACTTTTGCCATCACCATGACAACTTAATGCTGGTTAAAAGGGCTCAAAAGGCCTGTTAGCAGGATATTAAGGTAATGAGTTCTTCATTTTTCATGTTGAAGTAGTTCCTAATCACTTCTCTCAGGTATGACTACTCAATCATAATATAGTTTTAAATAGATTGGCTGTCTCACACAATAGCAAATCGGAGTTCACATGAACTCTATCCCTGTTCAGTTCATTCATAACAATAAACCCACTGCAATATCAGACACATTATATAGATCCTTTTTGTAAGGAAGCACAGTACATTTCCTATTCATTGAAATACAGAGCAAAAAGTTTGATCAAACGTAGCCAACATCATCCACATTGATTGCTCAACATAACTAGGTCATACGTACATTCTTTCCAGCCATGAAGCATCTTATTTAAGGCTTGAATTTCCAAACATATCCAATATATTCTCGGTATCAGCTTTACTCAATGTTTTCTCACATGAAATTTTGTTGAATATTATCTATTAATGCATATAAATTATTTTAAAATTTATTTCATTTTTTATTTTAGAGAGAAGGGAAAGGAGGGAGAAAGAGAGGGAGAGAAGCATCAATATGAGGGAGAAACATCAATCTCCCTATGAGTCCCAACTGGGACCAAACCTGTGACCCAGGCATGTGCCCTCATTAGTGATATTTGGGTTTTCAGGATGACACCCAACCAACTGAGCCACATTGTTTGAGTCAATGCATGTAGATCATATTATTCTTCTTACTCTCTCTGTCCCTAACTTGGAGAAATTCTGATACAGTGTATTAAAGGACTGCACCTCTTATATAAGAATCAATTATGTATGAAATCTGAAAAAGCCAAATTCATAGAAGTAGAAGTTAAAATGCCATTTTCCAGGGGTTGGGCTGGGGAAATTTGGGAGATGTTGGCCAAAGGATACACGTTTTTTTGTTAGAAGGTGAATAAACCGAGGATATAATGTACAGCATTATGTTGATAGTTAACAGTATTATAACGTGTACTTCAAAATGCTGAGACAGTACATCTTAAATGTTCTCACCACAAAAGAAATGGTAATTATGTGATGTGGTGGAGATAACCATATTGCACTGTGTAAGTGTATCAAATCAATATATTGTACACCTTAAATCTACACAATGTTATACAGTCATGCTGCTTAATGACAAGGATACATTCTGAGAAATGTGTTCTTAGGCAATTTTATTATTGTGTGAACATCACAGAGTGTACTTGCACAAACCTAGATGGAATAGCCTACTACTGTAAATGTGTGTGCTGTACTTGCATGGGACTGGCAGTGCACATAGTTCTGTTGACACCAGGATCACCACAAACATGTGCATGAAGCCTTGTGCTACAACCTTAGCACAGCTACCATGGCACTGGGCAATAGAATTTTTCAGCTCTGTTACAATCTCTTGGGACCACCTTCATGTATGTGGTCCTTCCTTGACTGAAATATCATTTTGCAGTGCATGGCTGTATGTCAATTATATCTCTATAAAGCCAGAAGGAAAACGAATAATTCTTTTCTATCTACTTTCTCCACTTGTTTCCTCTAACTCAATAGCTTTAAGTCTGCCAAAACTATTGATAATCTCCTTAAACTAAATTTTTCCACTCTCATTTCTTAAATTTCCTGATGCGGACCCTGGCCAGCAAGGGCCATGTGTTATGGCTGCGATGAACAAATTCACACAGACTGCAGACATCCTGTGGAGAAAAAGGGACAGTATGGCCACTCTCTGAGTGAGAGAGCACCCCCAGCCTCTGCCTGGACAGGCTTTTATTGCTTTTCTGGTCACATTACATCCAGGATGGTCCTCATTTACTAGGCACAGGTTCACTTTAAGTGGTTACCTTTTACAGATAACAAGGAAGAGGAAGCTGCTAATTACTACAAAGAAAAAGGGTATTTGCAAATGCAAAAGGAAAAGTGCATGAACTAGTTACACTCCTTCTTTGGAGGTTTAGCATAGATTTTAGGAAGTTACTTTAAAGATACGCAGTAAATATTTGCTGCCTCAATTCAGGGTGAGGGAGTTTTAGCAAAAAGCAAGCCTCATAGCAGCCTAGGTATGATGCAGGCCTGGTTCCTCACGGGACAACTGACCCGTGTGGTAGGCTCCTGTGTGCCGACTCCCTCCCCACTGGTCTTTCCAAGTCAGGGGCTGGCCTACATTTGCCACTGCCATGTGGAATGGTTCCCTATAATTTCCCTCGTTAGATTCCATTCCCTCTACATTTAATAAGATTGACCATTTTCTTCTTAAACGTTTTGATTCTGAACATAACTTTTATTCTGCATTCAATTCCTCCTGTGGCTTCCAGTCTGCACTTCATCACCTCTGCCCCTGCCCCTGCTGAGAACTGACTGCCCTCCCCAGCCCTCTTGTGATTGGACCAACACACAAACCTATTTAGGATATTTCAATGATTCTTGGCCATTTTAGCAGTTCTATGCTTGCAGTCAGACAATAGTTTTTTGGAACAGAGTTTTAGGTTCAGATATCCAAGGAATCGTAATTACAGATATCCAAACTGCTTCACTGGTTTACAGATAATTGGCAATATATAACCTACACATTTTAGGGATATGTCTGTTCACTTTGAAGTATCAAATTCCAAATATTTTCTTCTATTTTTATATATAGAAGATATGATTCTAAAAATGTATTCATACACATAAAATGCCTTTAATACCTATTTATTCTTTGACTTAAACAGGGAGTACATAGGACTAAAAATGTCAAATACATATATTTAAAAGTAGGTTTCAGTGAAACCAAAAGTACCGTATTCAAGGAAGACAAAATTTGCTTGTTTAAAAATAAATCAATGTATACATCACATACACACACTTGAATAAATGTGATTGATTGTTTAGGCATCTTTCTGAGTGTGTAAGCGTTTTTACAAAGCTCATTGTCTAGTATCATCTAGCATTCTCACCCTTCTCCTAATTTCCAAATACATACAATTTGTTGAGTCGAATCTTGTTACAGATGTGTTTGTTGCAAGGGTATGTGTTGAAAAATCAGAAAAAGTGTCCAAAATTCAGATCTATTTATTATGGAAAATAATGAGAACTATAAACTTAATTTTTTTTATTTGTTACATAGCTCTGAGACTTATGTGACACAGTTTGGCTATTGAATGAAATTCAGTACCAGTCCTTATCTTTATATAACACTTAAAGATATTTATCAACTCGGTATAGAACCTCACAGTTATAATTCAACCTTCCATTGTAATTTCAGAAGTTCTGACGCTTATTTTTAAAACTACCATTCCTCACAATCTGTTTTCTTTTGCTCTTCACACTGACAGAGTATTAGCTGCTCCTTCCTTTATTACTTCTACAAATAATCTCAATCCATTCCCAACTCTTGGGATTTATGCATGTTTATTTATTCATAAACTATAATTTGTAAAGCTTTTTACATTCTTTTACTTAAGTTACTATGTTATCTTCTGATATATGCTATTGAATTTAGCAAATGAACAAATACTTCAACTAAAATAATGTAGCTCTAAGAGAGAAGTCCCAGGTTTTAGTAAAAGTATTTGAGGATGGGGTAGGAAATTAAAGTATATCACCATATCTTTAAAATAAGAAACTCTACTATATATGTACCTAAAGCCAATCTCAATCTTACAACCTGGAGAACACAAGATTTTTATGACAATAGTCTAGGGAATTGTTTCACTCCAAGCACATTTTCATATCTCATGAAAAGATATGGATCATTAAACAATGTCAAGGATCATCGATTTCATAGTATATTAATTTTTTCAAGTGTAAAATGAGGGCAAACATTATGCATGAAGTATTATTATTGGGTTATGAAAATTTAGTAACTGACTTTAAAGTGTCATACTGTATAAAAGATAACAAGGCCTTATTCATCTGTTTAAACCATTATATTAACTTAACGTTTATTTGCTTAATAAAGCATTTGTCTTTTCAAAAGTTTTCTTTTTCATTTTTAACTTCTTTTCTTTACTATAAGCATAATCTTACAAAGTAAAGGAATCTTCTCAGTAAAACAAAAAAATTTCCTGTGGAAGAAAATCAGAAACAATGAAATGAAAGGATAAATTAACAAATTCATGCTTCTTTACTGATGTAGCACATTCTATTTTACATGTGTCTGTGAAAATCCTCTCACCTCATTTTAGAGTGCTTTCATGAATATGGAGGAAAAGGCAAGGGTGACTCTCCTTGATTTATGACCACATCTCTGCTTTAGTAGTCACAATGCCTTCTCCTACACTGGGTACATAAATGTTTACAAGAATTATAGCCTCTTTTTGGGTTTCTCCTTTATCATTATGTAGCATCTGTCCTTGCCTCTTAATATAACCTTTGTTTTAAAGTCTATTTTGTAAGATATAAGTATTGCTACCTGAGCTTTTTGCAAATTTCCATTTTCATAAAGTATCTTTTCCATTCTTTTACTTTTAGTCTGTGTGAACCTTCTGTTCTGGTGTGGCTCTCTTGGAGACAGAATATATATGGGTCTTGATTTCCTACCCATTCAGCTATCCTATGTTTTTTGATTGCAGCATTTAAACCTTTTACATTTACAGAGATTATTGACCAGTGCATATTTTTGCCATTTTATTCTTTTAACAATGTTTCACAGCTTTTGTCTTTGCCTCCTTTTCCTCCTCCTCCTTTTCCTCCTCCTCCTTTTCCCCTTCCTCCTCCCCTCTTCCTCCTCCTCCTCCTCCTCCTCCTCCTTTTAACATTTCCTATAATGCTGGTTTGGTGGTAACAAACTCCTTTAGCTTTTTCTTGTCTAAGAAGCTCTTTATTTCTCTTTAATTTACGTGATAGCCTAGCTGGTTTGAGTACAACAGTATTGGTTGTAGGTCCTTGCTTTTCATCACTTTGAATATTTCATGTCAATCCCTCTGGCCTGAAATGTTTCCAATGAGAGAAATCACCAGTCTTATGGGACCTCCCTTGTAGGTATTGTTCTTTCTCTTGTTGTTTTTAAGATTTTTTCCTTTGTCTTTAACCTTTTCCATTTTAGTTATGATGTTTGCCTCACTCATAAGGATCCAGAATTTAGGACATTATAATCTCCTGATCTCAATATTCTTATTCATTCCAGCAAATATTATTTTATTTTCTGACATGTAAGTTTCCAGGAATAAGAATGTGGATATCTTCATTTTGGGGGGAGAGGGGAGGTATTCATTTTTCAGCTTGCCACAGAGATTTATATTGTTTAAATCCATACCCCAATTCTATGTGGAACCATAAGCCATATGATTCTGTATGAGTCATATGACTCTAAGGTTGTAACCTTAGAGTTTATTTCTCCAGTATTCAAAATCTCTCCCCAGAAGAGTTACATACCTGATATACACCCCCACTTCCTTGCTGAAAGAATCTGTTTCATTCTGAAGATGAGGCACCTGGTCCCAGACAGAGACTTATGACCTCTGGAAGCCAACCACAAGGCTTCGGTCCCCTCTTTCCCAGACTTCTTGCAGCCATGTTTGCACAGTGATGTTAAGAGACTCTGCACAGTCATCTTTGAAAGGGTTGTGCTTTCCTAAGAATGGTGTCAAGCTCTGAATATCAATGTGAGGGGCAGGGAGAAAAGAGGTAGGAATAAAGGGAAGCATCTTACATCAAATGCTTTGACTCAGTTGCTGATTTTTACTGAATAGCACTTTTGAAGTGTATGGTTTAGCAGTGTGTGATCAAGTTACTGCCAGTGAATTTATTCTGGTTGTGTTTCTAATTGATATTATTTTATTAGGTATTTGAGTTAAGAAATTATATGATCTTAGCTTTAATCTTCCACATTCTGCCTTGATTTCAAATGGATATGTTTGCCACTGCTCATAACGAGGGCAAAACAAAAATAAAAAAGTATATCTATGTGATTTTATACCTCACCCAGCTTTGGAAATATGCCTATGTGAACACACATAACTGTGATCTATGATAAGGGAGATCAAGAGATTTGGTTTGGAGCTCAAAGAATCTTTAAAATATTATTAAATGTTATAAAAATCTAAAGATGGTGCCAAAAATTCAAACACCAAACAGAAGCTGCATTTCTAAACAACAGTGTAGTGTCTGGATATTCATAAAGAAGTGTGATCTGATCTGAATTGTGATTTTCAAACATGAATTCAAACAATAGTAAAGTAAAAGGTAAAAACAAAGTTAAGTACTATAATAGAGTGGTATGCAGACAACCAAAATTGAGTAAATACACGTATTCTCTTTGTGTATTGTTCTCCCAAAACTGGATCAAAATTTGGATGAAAAATTACTATATCAAAAAATCCAATTACATTGTATTATGTTACAGGAGAGCGAAGTCTCATTAGAGATCTAGAATGCTGCTGTTAAAGAAGGGCTCTGGTTTGTGTAACACTGAAGAACCATGTCTAATTGCACATGCCTGTTTTAGTTACTGTTTCCTTTAAAACAATAAGAAATCACTGGGAGCTGTCCCTAATGGCATGCATACACACACACAAATGATCAAATGATGCTGATAAAGCAACACTGAAATGAATGGGGAAGTCCAGAAAATGCAAGTGAAATTCCAAAGCATTTGCATTCTCTGCGTAAGTTGGCTGATGTGGCAAATCACATTTAATGCTGACAACTGTTAAAAATAATGATAAATGGAGACCCAAAATAAGCAAGTAAATGAAGCAAGAAAACCAGAGTGGCTGAGCTTCTAACAGATGACAAAAAACTCTGATCCAGGTTGAAATCCTTTGAATGGTAAGAGATGCAGGAGGGAAGCTGGAGGAAACTGATTTATAAATCTTGTTAGTTTAAATCCCGAGTTTGTATGTCTTTTCCACATTAATATTTTATCCATCTACTCTGCCTCAAGTCATGGGTGAAGTGACATTAAAATACAAATCACATACTTTTTAGGTAGTGTTCACAGTTATAAACTTGTAGACAAAAAGTAGTTGAAAGGAAAATTGTTGTCATATTTTTAAAACAAGTTTTATAGCAAAGGTTTCAAAATAATTAACAAACTTTAATATCATTTCCCACTCCATTCTAAAACTGACTAACATTGACAAATACTGAAGTTAGAAATCTTATCTGACAAGCCTTTGATTAAATGAGACTTCCAAGCTTGATTTATATAGAGATGACTACTATACTGGTCCGAACATTGTCTTTTATATAAATGGTGAAACAGAAGATATTTTAGGGAACAAATGAGTAGTTATATAAGTCAATTCAGTATTACAATAGAAATTAGTTATAAGCTTTTCAGTCAGCTCCAAGTAGGCTGTGTTGCCAGGAGAGTGTATCAGATGACAGGATACACAGGCAGAATAACCATTTTAAGCAGGTCTATTAAAAATAACTTAATTGAGAGTGACAACATGTTTCTATGTGCTGGATTAAATGTCTATAAAAGCACTTCATAAGTTTCAAGTAGGTCACTCACACTGAAAGAGCAAATACCACAAATGATTCTAGACTAGGTCCCTCCAGAACCAAGAGGAGCCAGGTCCACTTACACTAGGTCATTAAACAACTGTTATTTTCTGTATATACCATGATGTCACAATTGAGGGGAAAATAATCTAATAGAGGATTACAAAATGGATTGGTTTCCTCAACAGAATACTGGGTTGCAAGTCCAAGATTTAGCTAAGAGTGCAAGATTGGTCAGTGGCACTAGTAGGCTTCAGTATAATTTATTTTTGCAGTTTGATTTTATAACCAACCACCTTGCCAGACCTGTTAATTCTAATAATGCTCTGTAACTGACATTTTATTTGCTATATAAAGAATTCCACAATATGTGGAGTGGGATAATGACAGTTTTGACAGTCTTGTTTTTTCCCAAACCATATACCTTCTTTTGTTTGTGTGTTTTACATATCACTGTGTTTGCTAATGCCTCCAGTCAAATATGAAGTAGATATTGCTGATCGCCGGTGTCTTTGCTTGTCCCTGATTAAATGAGAAGGCTTTCAACAGGAAACAGATTTTGCTACAGAATTTTGATAGGTAATTTAATAGATTAAGTAGATTGTCTTCCTAAATTACTAAGCATTTTATCATGAATGGGTGCTAAAAATTTTCAAATACTTTCCCTATAACTTTTGAGGTAACAGATTACTTTCACTTAATTTGTTAATATGATGAATGTCATTTACAAATTTAAAAAAGATTTTGATTGAGTTTATTGGGATGACCTTGGTTAGTATAACTGTATGTTCCAGGGATACAGCTCTGTAATACATCATCTGTACACTGTGTTGTGTGTTCACCACCTCAAGTCAGTCTCATTCCATTACCATCTATCCCCCCTTTCCCCTCTTCTATGGCCCCACACCCTCTTTCCCACTGGTAATCACCATGCTGTTGTCTTGTGTTTATGAGGAATTTTTTTTAAAAGATTTTTATTTATTTATTTTTTAGAGAGAGGAGGAGGGATGGAGAGAAAGAAAAAGAAACATTGATGTGTGAGAGAAACATAAACCAGTTGCCTTTCACACCCCCAACTGGGGAAGTGCCCCGACTGGGAATCGAACCAGCGACATTTTGGATTGAGGAACAATGCCCAACCCACTGATCCACACCAGTTAGAACACATGTCTATGAGTTTGGGGGAATTTTTTTTTTTTTTTTGCTCAATCCCTTCACCTTTTTTAGCCAGTCCTCCCAACCCTCCTTCCTTTTGACAGCTGTCAGTCTATTCTCTGCATCTATGCCTTTGTTTCTTTTTTGTTTGTTAGTTTATTTTGTTTATTAGATTCCACATATAAATGAAATCATATGATACTAACCTTTCTCTGATTGGCTTATTTCACTTAGCATTTAAATAACCACCTTTATTCTCCTGCAATATACCTGGCTCAGTCATGATACCTAATTTCATTTTCCATTAAGTTCCTAGATTTGTTGTTTTTATATTTTGCTAAGGAGTTTACAAATAACTTGATCTGTATATTGTTTGCTTTCACTTACCACCTTTGCCTATTATTAAGATTCTAGATTCATCCAACTCACATCTGAGAAGAGCAATGTTTTCTCTATTTTCCGTGCTCTGCAAGTGTCTGTATAGCACTAACCTCTGTCATCTCCGGGGCTTAGTTCATAGTCACAGGCATGCTTAATTCTGATGCTTGTTTCTTGAATGTTTAAGAAGAATACGGGTTCTTTAATTGTTGCATGCAGGTTTCTGCAGAGGTCCATTAGATAAGCTTACCGATTGTGCTGTTCAGATATTCAATTTCTTCACTAATAAGTGTTGTTGTTTTTAAGGTGATTCTTGGCATGACAATGATGTTGAATTTGGCAACTTCTCTTGATAGTTTTATCAATATCTGCTTTATATATTTTGATTTTATCAGATATATTTAAATTCAGAATTCTCAATTCATTCTAGTGAGTTGAACATTTTATCACTATGTGATTTATAGAAAATCCATTGTAGATTAGTCCTCACACTTGGGTGTATAGTGACTTGGGAGATACAAATTGCTACAATATGGTAGTAACATGTTCTCAGTATAGGGCTTCATTGTCATTTCCTGAAGGAATAATATAAAGGAAAGGAGGAGACTCACTTGTCTTGGCCTGGAAAGGAGTGATGCAATTTCTGCTTGTGTTTCATGGACCAGAATGAGTCACATGGCCATTGAGGGTCAGCTAGGGAACTCCGCCCCCTGTTATTTTCATGGGCTGGAAGGAAAGCTCCTGCTGTGAGCATCTTTAATTGTGAAGGAGTAAAAGGAAAGATGGAAAATTATATATGGACTTTTAAAGCTTTCTCCTAGAATTAACACATTGTTTCCATTCACTTTTTTTTTTTCCTGACAAAGGAAGTCACAGGGCTATGTCTAACTTTAAGTGGAGTGGAGAAATACATTCTTGACATGTCCTAGAAAGCAGACATTTCAAAATACTTAGTGAATGTAACTAATGATGATGATATTAGTTGAGAAGTAATGGTTACAAGGAAAGAGGAAATGGCAGAGATGAGAAAAAATGAATCCACTTTAATTTATTTGAATAAATAAGCAACAGCACTTGCTCAGTGGTTAGACAGTGAATTAAGTGGCCCTAGTGCATGCCAGCTCTCCGTTAGCGTTATGTGGAACAATACACAGAAACAAGTCTCGTCACTGAGACAGGAGAGAATCAACTCTATCTTTAATTACAAAAAGTAAAAATAAAATAATGTAATATTCAAGAGGTATCTGTTTTTGTTTTGTTTATTCCCTATTCTCATTGAGGCCAAGGGAGAACCAAATTCATTTTTAATTATAGAAAATAAAACCAAAATAATGGGTATATAACTCTGTACATGTTTTTAGTTTATTATGAGCATCTGCTTTTAGTTGTTTGGTTACCCAACACTCTCTAAGAAACTAAAAATAAATAAGAGGAAAAACCCTACTTCCCTATTAGATACACGAGGAAGGAGATGTTTAAAAGAGAATATGGTAATTTCCCTATTGTTCCCAAGGCCACACCAGTGTCTATTGGTGATCCTTCTAGTTCAAAGTCCACTTTTCCTATGATTCTTTGAAGAGGTTCTTGTCAGTTTAAATTTCTTGCATGTCACGTACAATGGTGATGCGTTTCATCTGACTGTGTCTAGCACACTTTATTGCTGTTCACAATGAAAAGATTTAGGCTGGCACGGCATGCTTTGGGGAAGACTTCAAACCAACTAAAAGTCAGATTTACCTTCTAAGAAGATTCAAATTAAATCTGACATGAAGTATGGCATCCTGGGCTGTTCAGATTTCAATTAACTTTGACAATGTTCAATTGATTACAACGTGTGTTGTGATTATATAGAGACTACTGCATGGCATATTAAAACTTTCAGGATGTTATCTATTCAAAATTTAGGACTATTTTATCTCTTACTACAGAGGTATATAATTTGACATTTGTCCTAAAAACTATTTGTTTCTCACATTTAAAAAATCATAGATGTCTTCACAATGTTTGCAAGAAAACTTTTAGCAAGTTCAAAATTATTCATTCTATCCTTATTTTCTCTCACAACAGCACATGGGCAGGCACACACCAATATAAACGCACACTTAATTTTGATTGACTTGAGCTTAAACAAACAAGTTCAGAGTGTTATCAGAACTCCCGTTCTGTTTCTCTATCATTGTTTTAGCAATTCTTCCTCTAGGGCACTCTAATTCAGCCAACCCTGCTTGTGGGACAGGGCAACATACCAGGGCCAGCAGAGAAGCAGCTCTTCCAGTACCATCCTCCTGTGTTACTGAAGCCTTACATGGGTACACTCATCTGCCAGAGTTCTGTGAGTCTCCTTGTAATCTGACCCTGAGTTACAGATACTCTGGCCTTGCAGCACTCCTGAGTATACTACTGTGGTTAAGAATGTGGCCTCATCCTGCAATTTTTGGTGTTATTCTTTTCTTCTGTTATTAGATGTGCATTTGGAAGCCAGTGTTTTACATTTCTGAGCTTTGGTTTCCTCATCTGTATAATAAATACAGTTATAATACCAACATCATGGGGTCTTTGTAAGAATCGAGTAAATAATTAATTATATGCAAGGCTTTTTTTTAGATTTTATATACTTATTTTTAGAGAGAGGGGAAGGGAGTGAGAAAGAGGGAAACATCAATGTGTGGTTGCCTCTTGGGTACCCCCTACTGGGGACCTGGCCTGCAACCCAGGCATGTGCCCTGACTGGGAATCGAACCAGCAACCCTTTGGTTCTCAGACTGGCACTCAAACCATTGAGCCACACCAGCCAGGGCAACAAGGTGTTTTAAGTTGTGCTCTATTGAGCCACTATTGAGCCACTATTATTATTTATTACAACCACCATGGCCAACACTTCTACAACTGATACTACCACCTTTGTTACTGTAATCATTACCTAATTATAGATTTGAGAAGTGTTCATATAGCCTTTGTTGAAGTTGATGCCTGTGCTGTCTGTCCCATTTGCTTCTCTGAACCAAAATTTATTTATGAATTATTTTGCCCCTGAATTTTTAAATTCAAATAAAGTTACATTTTAAAAAGTAGTTAGCTTTCCAACTCAATTACCATAGCAAAATATGTGTCTTGGTTTTTTCCCCTTAACTGTGTCTCTATTGAGTATGCATGCAACTTATTTAGGCTATCTTACCTATATTTCCTGTATGTTTACCATGCAACTCCATTTTTAGAGAAGCAAATTCAAGATAGCTTAAAATGAAAAAAGGAGGGCCAGATGTGAACTAATTTGGAAAGATATGAGAAAACTTTCTTTTTTTTAATTTTTTAAAAGATTTTATCTATTTATTTATTTTTTATTTTTTTAGAGAGGGAAGGGAGAGAGAAAGAGAGTGAGAGAAACATCAATGTGCGATTGCTGGGGGCCATGGCCTGCAACCCAGGCATGTGCCCTGACTGGGAATCGAACCTGCAATGCTTTGGCTCGCAACCTGCGCTCAATCCACTGAGCTATGCCAGCCAGGGTGAGAAAACTTTCAATATCCTAACCCAAATAAAGATTAAGAATATGTCAAAAAAGGTATAATTCAAATTAATGTTCTAATGTTTGGATATAGATATTTTAAAATAAAAATAAAAATATTGCTCATAACGGCTTTAATGAAGTTTAAACAGAGGGCAAAGAACCCATTATTTTAGTTATTGATACACAATATTAATGCCTAAAACAAAAGTTAAATTGACAGTTTTAGATAGTTTTGCATAATTCTAGAAAATAAACCTGAAGTATATTTATAAGTAATATGTTATTGTATGAATGATTTAATATATTATAAATTACATAAACAATAGAAATTAAAATAGATAAAAATATTTCAAAATTTATCTTATTTATTTAGATTTGATAAAACGTTTCTTACATTGACACTATGATAGAAAATGCTTGGCTAATTTTGAAAATCTAGTAAAACACTTTGTATCCACAAATTAAAGGTTTGATCCTTTGTTCAATTTATATAAATAATAGATTTTAATGGCTGTTACGGGTGAAAAACACATCGTGATGAGAAGGCTCTATCCAAACTGAAGAAATACTGTCAGTTGTGCTCACCACATCACGATACTAATATTTCAATCACGTCCACAAACTCTGTGACTGTTTTTACTGAAATTGATCTGGTAAAGTCATATTTTTCCTAATACCAAGTACTCTTGAAAGCTAATCAGAAGATGCTGCTTTTTAATATTTCAACCAGTAAATTGAACAACCACAGAAACATTCATTTAGAAGATTTTCTAATACGTTAAAATTCCACTTGTAAATAAGTTTGAAAATATGATTTTTATAGGTGATGCATGTTTATTTTCAACAAAATAAAACACTTAATGAAAATGTCACCAAGAATCTATATCAAAAATTCTTACTCTGTAACACAAATTTATTTCAAAAACAGTACATCCCCATTCACTGTTAAAATGCTGCTGCACTTTAAAGGGTCAGATTTTATCATTAATATTTGCCTGAAATCATATGATAAAATTACCACGTGGAAAACCTTTTTTGGCACACATCTAAGTCCAACAACTATGTATTTTCTTAGAAAGCAGCCAGCACATTTCTAACCTTCATGGTCCAATCTTTTCCCACCATAAGGTATTTTAAATATTTTACTCTGAATAAGGATTTTGATTTTTTAAAGTAATAATACTGACATAGTAAATCATTTCTGTGCACTGCTGTCTTTATTTTTCTTGCTATAATAGGTTGCCTAAAAATAATGCATTTCATGTATCATGCAACTTCCCAACCTTATCTGTCACTCATTTTAAAAATACACACCGGGCAACTGGCCTACTGTGGTTGCATTTACATACATCTTTCTTAAAGCTTTTGTTTTTAATTCAAAGAGTCATTTACTGTTGAAGTTTATTCAACAGGGACACTTTTAAGGGGTTAACCAAAAAAATAATTTGAGTATTTTGATAATTTGATAATCATTTATCAAATTTCCTGAGGTAAAAGTTGTTAGAAATATGCACTTTAATCCAAGTGAATAACAAACATCCACACTAAATAATATGATCTCAGTTGCTTTTTCAAATCTTCAGAAATATTTTCTGTCTCAAAGCAATATTTTCTAATGACAAACAAATTTTAGTTTAAGATCATATTATTTTTTCATAGTGTTGGTGAGGAGGTATAGAAAGTGAGCAGTCATACATTGCTGGTGGGAACCTAAAATGAGAAACAACTGTAGGAAGCAGTTCGGCAGTTCCGCTATGAGTGAAACGCAGACTCACCGTAAGACCCAGCAATGACGCTCCTTCGTTTGTGGTCAATTGAAAACATACGTTCACACAGAAACCTGCACGGGAATGTTCACTGCAGCATTATCCATAATAATTGGGGTGTAAACAATCTACATGTCCATCAGCTGAGGAATGGATTTTTAGGAATGAGGTATGTCTGCACAATAGAATATTATTTAGCTACAAAAAGGAATAAAGAGCCACAGCTGACAGTTACCAGAGGGGAGGTGGGAAAGGATAATGGAAAGGATAATGGGAAAGGATAAAGGATATGGACAAATCCAAAGGGGGGGTAGGATCGAGGGTGGGAGGTGGGGATGACTGGGGTGGCAGGGAGTGATAGGGGGAAAATGGAGACTACCGTACTTAAACAACAATTAAAAAAAGTTTTAAAAAAGGAATAAAGAAAGTATTGATACATGCTACTGCCTGGGATAACCTTGACAACGTTATGATAAGTAAAATGAGCTAGACACAAAGGCCATGTATTGCATGATTGCATCTGTATAAAATGTTCAGAATAGACAAACCCATAGAGGCAGAAAGTAGGTTAGTGGTTGCCATAGGTGAGGGGTGAATTGGGAGGTTTAGGTTACTTTGAGGATGTTGGAAAGTGTGTGAAATTAAATAGTGGTGAGGGTTTCAAAATATTGTGAATATACTAAAAATCACTGAATTGTATACTTCAGAAGTTTTTAAAACTCTATCTTCATGATTATTATCCCTAATCCCCTGAAATGCATTTTCACAGTCTTACCTTTGAGAGAGAGCTCTGACCCGAGGGTCCTGTTGCAATGAAACACTGTTACGTATGCTGACCCATTAAGTCCCCCATTGCAGATACAATTAACTGCCCAAAGGAAGGCAATGCTACAACAGCAGCTGCGAGGATAGGGAAATGACAATGTGGTCAGCTTCCAGACACATAACAACCAGTTAACCTTTGCACCAGGAAAACAAAATAAATGCAGAAATAGAAGTGAGAAAATGCAGAAAGAAGGCTTTTTCATAGAAGCAGTAATTCAAAGGAAATCTTGAAATGGAAGTGAAATGAATAATGAAGTAAGGAGAAAAGGACATTACAAGTGGAGGCAACAGCATGAACAAACATGAAAGAATGAACCGTGTCTAAAGATAAGATACAAAGTATATTGACTGAGAAAGTTCAGGCCATGGCAATTTTCAGAACGGAGTGTGAATTTATAGGAGCATAACTCAAACCACAAATTTATAGGAACATAACTCAAACCACAAATTTAGATTAAGTTTCTATTAACTATTATTGTCATTAGTTTTGCTTTTACTATCATTATTATTATTTTAAGCAAATACTACAAATACTTTTAAAATAGCTTCTTTTTTTAATTTTAATTTTTTCTTTTCTTTTTTTTAAACTAAATTTATTGGAGTGACACTGGTTCAGAAAACCATACAGGTTTAGAGTGTACAACTCAACAAAACATCATCTGCACACTGCATCATGCGCCCATTGTCCAAAGCAAAATCTCTTTGCCTCCCCATTTTCCTCCCCTTTGCTTTTATCTGCCTCTACCCACCCTTCTTCCCTCTGGTTATTACCACAATGCTTCCTGTCTGTGTGTTACATATATAATTTGGGGGGGGGGAGGCAGGTGGTGAGGTCCAGGAGATGACTCTGTATCGGAAAACTAGGATTTTTTTTTTTAGATCTGAGAACCTTAAATTTTTGCTGTATCCCAGTACTTTTATCATTTAAATTCTCATCAGTTTTTGCAGAAAAACGTATTTTATGCTTTCAATAGAAAAAAAATTACAGACAGCTGGGCTTTCTTACCTTATGCTCAACTCAATGTTGACAAGATCACATTCTATTTTAGGGAAAACAATTTCAGCACTGGGTACCCTTGTTTCCTTTCTCCACTCCACAGCTGTCCAACCTTCCAGAAAATTATTTGCCTTCAAAGTAAGGACAAAATCAAATGACTGAGTACCTTGAAAGTTACCCAAAGGAGTCAAATTCTTTACATGATATTCAAGAAGATCAAAGAGGAAGGGAGTAAGGTGGGTCTGCATATGTTTCAAATGGAGTTCAAAGCCACATGGCATTATAGATTTTGTTTTTCTTTTACTCCTTATAATAATAAAAGTATTATGATTAAGTCCTTTTCCTTTGGGTCTTAAATTTTCAGTATCATCAACTGCTCAGATGCTAGGCCACTGGAAAGGTAAGCATATCTAAGGCAAATCAGTGAGCTAAAAGTCATTTTAATTCTTTTTCCAAGACAAAAATATTACTGCACGATTTTTGTATATGCTCATTAAACAAATCAAATTTTGTTTGATCATTTACTTCAGATCACATAGTAAAAGATCACGCTTTAGCACAAGTTAGTCTTTTCAGGATGGCGGAAGTAAAGTGTGTCATAACTCAATGCAGGCTGATGGGTTTATATCAAAGACGGGTTCCTGGCAATTTCCGTAAGGCAATATCTACAAGCATGAGACTTGTGATACTTAATTTGAATTCAGCATGGGTCACTTTCCTGTTGCGTATAGAAATGTGTCACTTCCTTTAAATGAATAAACATGACTTTAGTAATTTAGTTCTTGCATTAGCAATAACATACTGATTATTCTTTTAAAAAGTACTTATATTTCAATAAGTTCAGTTGTTTAGATCATGGTGTTCGTGAGAGGCAGGCATCTAGTATAGGTCAGTTAGTTTCACTTCGCTCCATGGTTTTAGGTGACATGCCTAAGTATGGTTTTTACTACAAATAATTACGATTAGTCCCAACGAGGAGCAGGCTAAAGCTTTATGTCCTTTAGGGCAACTGCAGCCCTTTGAAAGGGGAAAGGGAACAAATTTCACTATGGAATACGGAAGCCAGATAAAGTTCTCCTATTGCTGTACTATATTTTGCATGCCTAGTTTTCATGTTGCTCTGGAGTGGAATCTTAACTGAGAGAACATTGGGAAATGTTGCACTGGGAAAGGAGCCTGTTTCTTCCTTACATATGCTTTAATTAGACTGAAAAGTTTTAAGCAAGATAAGAAGTCACATCTCAGTTTGTACTTTGTCCATTTGGGAAAGATACTATCACAATTTCCTGAGATGCTGGTGTCCAGACCAATTTTTATCCTCTTTTATAACACTTCCTAATGCCAAAGAGACATGTGCAGCATCAATAATCCTCCCAAGTGATTCTTTCTGGGCATCTAGTACACAGTGTTTCAGGCTAGTGGGGAGAAAGCGTCTGGAATTAATGTATCTGTAATTGTTACATTCATGTTTGTTTGTTTGTTTGTTTAATCAACACAGTAGAATATGACCCCACAGGATGGCTTATAATGCTGGATTGAAGAATTAACTTATGAGGCTAAAAATGGCAGTTTTGGATGACTTTGGCTGAACATAGAGAAGAGAATGAAGATGGAAAATGAAGACATGAAGGAGGTGAAGGAATCGGGGAAAAGCATGGACATGGCATTGTGTTGTTTGCGAATCTCCCTAAGATCCTCTGTAAAAACTGAGTAACCAACTAGCAAAACCCCCAAAACCAATGTATATTTATAATCAGCTGGGTGACATTATATCCTCCATGAGGCAAAATATAAGTGGAGGGAATGCATCACCAACAGACTCAAGATGTGCGTGAGTTAGTATCTGTGTGGGAAGGAACAGAAGGAAGCAGAGGTATGTAAGGGAAGTAAGAACAGGCGAACTCCATCTGTAATAGCCAATGCACTTGCACTGGAAAGCAATTCAGGCCAAACCCAGAGAGCAGGTTAAACAAGGAGGGGTTTAGACAAGTCCAATAGCTGGTATGTAAGGAGCATACTACAGAGTGTGAAAACTAGAACAGTCTAGGTCTCATGAACTCTCAAAACTGAGCAGAGCTCCTTTCCTGGACAGGGATGAGCCATGAAAAAAAAAACTTCTGAAAATATGACTTTAAAAACAGAATTAGGACAATAGAGAGGAAGGAAGAGAAGATCTAGACAAAAGTACAAAGGGGAAAATCACAGACAGCCAGGAAATTTCAGAAAGCTATTATGAATAATGTTTCTCCCTAAAACTGCAAAAAACTAATTCTACGCACACATACAACAAAAGTGATTGAAGTCAAACCCCATACAAATGTATAAAAAAAAAGAAAATAAGAAAGATATCCAAAAAATAACATTATTTTTCAAAATTAACCAATGAGCCCTGACTGGCATGGTCAGTGGGTTGGGCATCCCCCTGCAAACCAAAAGGTCGCCAGCTCTATTCCAGTCAGGACACACACCTGGGCTGTGGGCCAGGTTCCAGGTTGGGGGCCTGGGAGAGGCAGTAGATCAATGTTTCTCTTCCTCTCTTTCTCCCTCCCTTCCTCTTTCAAAAATAAATAAATGAAATCTTTAAAAAAAATGAACCAATGATACAAAATATAAAGGAATTCTGAAAACCAAAATTTTTAAATTTGGAAATAAAATAACAGTACTCAGGAAGGAATTACAAATAAAAGAAAAACTCAGAAAAAGATAAATGAATTAGGAATAATAAAAAGGCAAATGCACACAATAGATGACTTCAGAGAAATAAAACCATGACAAGCCACAAAATATTAACAGTTAAAATGAAATAAATAGATGAAAATGAACAAAATGAGAAAAATAGTGAAGATACATACACACAATGATTTAGTACATGGATAATAGGGATTAGTGAAGAAGAAAACTAAAGCAAGAGCAAACAATACTAAAGCAAAAAATTATATATATATATATATATATATAAATAATGAAAGTTATATATATAAAACTTCCCTGAAATTAACATAGAAAAATGAAACTACATGTTCTCTTCATACCAGTGAATATTGACCCAAAATGACTAACAGCATACATAACCAATAGAGTTACTGAATTAGAGAAATTATAAAAACAAAAGTGCTTTAGGAATCTAAGCAAAAATGTTTCTGAACTCAAGGGGTTTGCCACTTGAGGTGCTCAGTTCACGAAGGCAATGTGGTTGCTGCAATGTAGCTATATTTACTTGCAGCCAGTAGAGAAGAGGGGATTCGTATTCAAAGCTCTGTCCCCCAGAGTGAAGGAGTGTCATTGCTTATACACACAATTTGGCTCATCATATTTTGATTTCATCCTTGCAGTTGACTATACTTAGTTGACTTCCTGTCCAGCTCACCCTCTTTACAGCTGCATCTGCAAAATACTGTGCTAAATTTTAACATTTAGCAAGAATGAATTTAGTAAAAACTGCCTAGACCTTGAGACCCTATGTTGTCTAACAAAAAGAGTAAGTAAAGTATAAGAGAAGGGATTTTAGATACCTAGTAGATCACTTGCAAAACTGGCCCAATAATTTCCCACTTGGAAGTAGTCCTCTCTCACTGAGACTAGACTTGACCATGTGACTTGCTTTGGCTAATGAGACTGAAACAAATATGACCGAGTACATATGGATAAATCCTTACTTTCACATTGAAGTGTGCCACCTCTGGCTGCTCTCTGGGTGACAGGGTCCCCATGCAGGTCTCATTTCCAGGTTGATGATCAGTTTTAGGTTCCCTGTGGTGTCTCTTGACTAGAGACTAGCACAGAGTAGGTCCTCCATAAATATGCATTGAATGAGTTAGTACATAGGTTCAAAATTTTGAACTTTTCCTTACAAATTTAAATCTAAAAAGGGATGTTCTTTTAATGCTACCTGAGGAAAACCTGTTCTTTGCAAGATTTAAGGGGAGCTGGCCTTGTAACTGGAAATCTTCATTATAAGATGTCCCTTAAGATGCTTCCATGTATGTGCAGTTGCATTTTCCCCAAAAGCTTCCAGATCATCTTTATTGGATTACCTTTTGCTTACATAGGTTAAAAAAAACTGAATTGTTGCTTTTGCAAAATTTAGGTACATCAAATGATTCATGCTTCAAAATGTCCTTGATGCTAAGCTAAACACATTACAGCTGGAATCCTGGTAAACACATATTAAAGGGTCAGATAGCAACACTGATTGAAGGTGTGTAACTGCCTAATTCAAAAATGGAAAATATCTTATTTATTTATTTAATCTTATTGTAGTTTTCCATAACCATTTAGTCCCCTTGTACCCACTCCTCCCAGTGTTATTTTGTTTTTAATATTATGATGGGAAGATTCACGGTCAAAAATAATGATAGTTTTGGGTATTGATTTCCAATATCATGTCGTATATAATACATACATAGATATGTGTTTTCTTATCCAGTTGGCATTAGGATTACAACAACAATTTCCATTGTATTAAAAGTACATAAAAAGGACTATATGCAATAGTAAACATTAACATTTTCCCTTTATATTCCTGCACTAAAGCATACATCCAGAATGAAAAGTTGAGTTTAAATCAAAGTACTTGCACTTTTAAAAGCCTTAATAATATCTAAGGTTCAATTTTCCACCTCCTAGAAACAATGGAAAAAGTACATTAATGGATATTAAATGAATAAAATAAAAACAAATGTTATAGGCATCTTTTCATAAAGATTAGAAACATAGAGAAATAAACAGAAAGAAATGTACAAGCTCTAGAGTTAAAATCACTAGAGCTATTCAAAAAACAGTGGTATCTTGGGAGACGAGGGAACTTAAACCCTAAAGGATAAACCTCCAAAAGTTGCATGATTCTCACCTACTAAGCCTTTTGTTCATTTGTTTGTTTTCCCAAAGTTTCATTTGTACATAATTAGACACTGGTTAATGTATGTCAGTCCAAAGATCAAGTAAATACATTCTTTCTACAGTAAAAATAAACAGCATAGGAAAATAATTATACTGTACGTAAAATCCTTAAAATGACTGATTACTTTTAGTTGCTAAAATTCCAGGACGAGATGAAGCCAAGACTTTCACTTCTTTGGGTAGTTGCTAGCCTTTGATTTTTCATTCCAAGTGAACTTTCTCTTGCAATTTGTCTCCACCCTGTGTCATAACAACGATGGACTTACAGAATGACAGATAGAGAAAAATCATTCCAGTGTCCCCTGGATGACTGATCCACCTTAGTTGGTTTTGGCTTCTGGACAAGGTTATGAGGTTTCTGAGGCAGAAGACACCTCACTCTCCCCAATACACAATCCACATTTCAAATCTATTTGAACTTCAATTTTTCTGACATCTCGTAGGCATAGCTCCAGTAGCAATGTAATCTGTGTTCAAATGTACCCTCAGTGAGAATACTGTAACTTCTGACTGACAGTATTCAGAGACTCTACTTAATTTTGTTATGATTTAGTAACTACTAGCAATAATACATTAAAGACTTCTCCCTAGTGATTTATTTCTGTATTATTTATGTACCAAATAAATATGATAGGAATCCTATTTTGAAAGTCATCAATGTGCTTTCTTGACTGCATTTCTCTTTGACCTTTCACCTAAAGCATTAATCTTTTTGAGGCTACATTAGGTTTCTCTAGGAACACTTCAAGTAAGAAATGAAGTTATATTTCACTTTTGGCATTCAAAATTGGATTTTATAGTGAAACAATGGCCCTGGAAACAAGGCCTTAAGAGGGGAGTCTCCAGCTTATTTCATTATATTCAGTGCATTAAGGGTGAAATCTGGAGGACTCAGTTTATAGAGTTCTTCAATGATAACTGGTGGGCTGGGCCCAGGAGGTCACCAGGTCTGCTGATCACAGGGTAGAAGAAGAGGCTAAGGCACAGGTGAAAGGCAGAGAAGAAAAAGGATAAAAGAGCCTATTTGGGGGGCCTTAAGGCACAGTACAGAGGGTCATTAAAGAGGCATGCCGGGGAGGCAGGACAGGCTGATAACACACCAATGGCTTTGGCTTGGACAATTCAACTAACCAATAACTGAAGGAAAAGGAGTTTTGACCCCACTTTTCATTTGAAACCTTGAGAGGGGTCTGTCTTCATCAACCAGAAATTCAGGTTGAAGTTTACCCTACACATTCTGTCTTTCTCTTCCTTGTACAGATAAGCCTCTCCTCTCGCCCTGCAGCTCTGATCCAACAGGCAGAGCCAGTATTTTAAGATCTCCAAGCTTCAGCTTGTAGACTGGTAAAAATAAAGAGAGTTAGTAGATCTTTTTGAATTTCTCTTGTAATCTAAAATCTGATAAGGGGTTTACTTAAATTTTTTTCTGTGGCTTTACTTTTTGTTTCAAAAGCTGTTTCTGCTAAGCCTATATATTCCTTTTCTCCTGTAACCCCCATTACTTGTACTTTCCTTTTAACAAACAATGAGAGCTAGCTGGATGTATTGAACTATAGTTTAGTTTTTTGGCAAGAAAGAAGAAATTATGAAAGTTATAGAATCACAATTTATAGTATAAAAGTAAACAACATGTTTTCAAGAATCCTACCGAGTACAAATGTAGAGATACCTAAAAAATCACCACACATTGCAGAGAAAATAAAGTTGAATTTGAGAAAAAATTATATATGTTAAAAAGTTACATATGTCAATGTCCCTAAATTGTCATAAACATTTATATCTTACCACCAGAAATTGTTTTCCTTTGTAAACTGCATATTTTTTTTTCCATTTGGGGAGAAATTTCTCTTATAAGAGCTTTATGACCATAGCAGGTAGAACTGGGTCCCCACCTTTTCTTGGTATTGTTCCCTCCATTTCCATGCAAGTAAGAGAAATAGAAGAATCAAAAGCCGCTAGGCAAGGGGTTATTTTCCCCCAGTCCATTTTCTCAGCTAGGGCAGCAACTCTCTTTTTTCTTAACTTTCTACATGATTGAATTGTGATAAGTCTATGTCATACTCTATTAAAAATAAGTGGTGTATTTCACCAAAATCTAAAGGGTTCCTACACAGATATCTCATTTTTGTTCATTGTTATTTAAACACTTGACTTATTACCATCACAATGACAAATGACTTTCCTAATGACCACTTGAGCAAACTTAAGGAAACAACTCTGGACTCTGTCATCGCCATGAAGGTGCACCTCTCATTCTAACAACTGAATTTTTCCTTCTCTTGGATTTTGAGAAAAGAGTAAAAGTCAAAGCTTTCCTGGGGCTGCAGCCGTCTGACTCATATTTACTTAAAATAGCGCTGTTATCCACATTTGGCCTAGTCACAGCAAACATTGATAGACATATACTTAATTGAAGGAACTGAAGACTAATTAAGATAAAAGTATAGACAAACTAAATGAAAATTTTATGAAGAACGTAAAGTGAGATTTAAGTCAGGAAAATCAAGGTCAAAATCGATGGTTAGGTATCCTGCAACTTATTTATACTAATAAGATGAAGAAAGGGCACAAACATTAGACAATTGAAATGATACACAGTTGATGGGGGGAAAAATCAACTCATGAGAACAATTTTTGGGTGACCGACAAAACAGAGCATGGTAGGAAAAACCCTAGAAATTAAATATTTAACTTACAGAAAATAAATAAGTCAGGCAAAGTCATTCACACAGGCAAAATAAAATTACTAATTCAATTACTTGAATGATCCAAACCAATTATAGACAGAAAACTTGCAGTTGAGGAAAATAAAAAGATTTTCCTCGCGTTATCCAGGTTGAATGGCTGCATTAATCTAATTAATGAATTGATTAATCACTTAGCTGTGTTTTTATCAGCACAGCCTCGGTGTCCTGAAGCCTTAAGCCCTGTGGGGTACACCTTAGTCTCATTCTCGTCAAACTGAATCTGTGAATCAATTAATCATACAAATGCTCACTTGTACTCCATGTAATTGTGCCTCACAAATAATATCATTTGTAATTAAAATGTATTTTTCATATAAATCAATGTAGCAAAACTCAACATGATTATTTATTTTTCAAAAAATTTTACCTCAGTAAACAAGGACATATTCATTAAACATCAGTTAACTATATACTAGCTCTTTATTCACTTAAATAATGATTTTTTTCCTTTTTTGGAAACAAAACAGTTCAGTTGAATGTATTTATTTTTTTATTGTTCAATTAGAGTTGTCCCCATTTTCCCCACATTACTGTCCCCTGCCCAAATGACCCCCATCTCCCATATTCAATCCTCCCCACCACACCTGTTAGCTGTGTCCATGGGTCCTTTATGCTTGTCCCTTGAACACTCTTCCTCTTCTTTCCCCTTTATCCCTCTCACCACACCCTCTGGCCTCTGTCAGTTTCTTCTTTATTTCCACGTCTCTGGTTCCGTTTTGTTCGCTCGTTTGTTTTATTGATTAGGTTCCACTTATAGGTGAGACCGTATGGTATTTGTCTTTCACTGCCTGGTTTATGTCACTTAGCATAATGCTCTCCAGTTCCATCCATGCTGTGGCGAAGGGTAGGAGCTCCTTCTGTTTTTCTGCTGCATAGTATCCCATTGTGTAAATGTACCATAGTTTTTTGATCCATTCATTTACTGATGGACACTTAGGCTGTTTCCAGCACTTAGCTATTGTAAATAACACTGTTACGAACATTGGGGTGAATAGGTTCATTTTAATTGGTGTTTCAGGATTCTTAGGGTAGAATCCTAGCAGTGGGTTTGCTGGATCAAAAGGCAGTTCCATTTTTAGTTTTCTGAGGAAATTCCATACACTGTGGCTGCACCAGTCAGCATTCCCACCAATAATATATTAGGGTTCCTTTTTCTCCACAAACTCACCAGCTCTTGTTTGTTAATTTGGTTATAATGGCCATTCTGACGTGATGCAGAGCCTCCTATCGTGTGTCTCTGGACACTCTGTGTGTCATCCTTGGAGAAGTGTCTGTTTAGGTCCTTTGCCCATTTTTTTTTCTTACCGCCTATTTATTTATTTATTTATTTATTTATTTATTTATTTATTTATAATACAGATTAATTTTATTGTTCAAGTACGGTTTTCTGTCTTCACCCCCACCCCAACCATCCCCCACCTCTCTCCCCTAATTCCACTCCCCATCTTGGTTTTGTCCTTGTGTCCTTTATAGTTGTTCCTGAAAACCTTTCACCTTTTTCGCCTATTATCCACTTCCACCTCCCCTCTAGTTACTGTCTGTTTGTTCTTAATTTCAATGTCTCTGGTTATATTTTCCTCTCTGTTTTGTTGATTAGGTTCCACTTAAAGGTGAGATCATATGACATTTGTCTTTCACCTCCTGGCAAAACAGCAGGAGACAAAGTCAATATTCAGAAATCAAAGGCATTTTTATGTACCAACAATGAAATATCAGAAACAGAAATTAGGAAAAAAATTTCCATTTGATATTACAACAAGAAAAATAAAGTACCTAGGAATAAACCTAAACAAGGAGATAAAAAACCTGTACTCAGAAAACTGCACAACACTGAAGAAATTAAGGAAGACACAAACAGATGAAAGCATATACCATGTTCATGGATCAGAAGAATTACCATTTTTTAAATTGGATTGTTTGTCTTCTTGGTGTGGTGTTGTGTGAGTTCTTTATATATTTTGGAGATCAAACCTTTGTCTGAGGTATCATTGAAAAATATATTTTCCCATACAGTTGGTTCCCTTTTCACTTGCTGATGTTTTCTTTAGTTGTGCAGAAACTTTTTAATTTGATGAAGTCCTATTTGCTTATTCTTTCCTTTATGTTCCTGGCTCTACGTGACACAATGGTGAAAATATCGCTGCATGAAATATCTGAAATTTTCCTGCCTATTCTCCTGTAGGACTTTTTTGGTGTCACAACTTATATTTAAGTCTTTTATCCATATTGAGTGTATTTTTGTGTCTGGTGTAAGTTGGTGGTCGAGTTTCATTGTTTTGCATGCAGATGTCCAGATCTCCGAATACCATTTTTTGAAGAGGCTATTTTTACTCCATTTTATGCACCTTCCTCCTTTGTCAAATATTATTTGATCATAAAGACCTGAGTTTATTTCTGGGCTCTCTATTCTCTACCTTTGATCTCTGTGTCTGTTCTTATGCCAGTACCAGACTGTTTTGATTAAAGTGGTCTTGTAATATAGTTTGATATTAGGTACTGTGATCCCTCTCACTTTCTCAAGATTATTGAGGCTATTCGGGGTCATTTATGGTTCCATATATATTTTTGTAATGTTTGTTCTATATCTGTGAAATATGTCATTGGTATTTTAATAGGAATTGTATTGAATCTATAGATTGCTTTGGGTAGTATGGATATCTTATGATGTTAATTCTTCCAATCCATGAACACAGTATATGTTTCCATTTATTTGTGTCTTTCTTAATTTCTCTCTTTAGTGTTGGGTAGTTTTCTGAGTACAGGTCTTTTACTTCCTTGGTTAAGTTTCTCCCTAGGTACTTTATTTTTTTTGGTTGTTGCTATAGCAAATGGGATTATTTTCCTGGTTTCTGTTTCTGATGTATTGCTGGATGTATTTTAATGTATTGTTGGGTGCAGTTTGCCAATATTTTGTTGAGGATTTTAGTATCTATGTTTACCAGCAATTTTGGCCTATAGCTTTCTTTGTTTGTTGTGTCTTTATCTGCTTTTGGGATTAGGATGGCGATGGCCTCATAAAAAGATTTTGGTAGACTTCCATCTTCTTGGAGTTTTTGGAGTAGTTTGAAAAGGATAGGGGTTAGCTCTTCTTTAAATTTTCTATAATATTCTCCTGTGAAACCATCTGGTCCAGGGCTTTTGTGTGCCAGAAGTTTTTTTTTATTACTGCTGCAATTTTACTAGTTGTCAGTCTATTCAGACTTTCTGCTTCATCTTAACTCAGGTTTGGAAGATTATATTTTCTAGAAATTTTTCCATTTCATCCAAGTTTTTAAGTTTCTTGGCATATAGTTGTTTGTAGTAATTTATTACAATTCTTTATATTTTAGTTCAATTTAAATAACTTACCTGTTTAATCAGATAGTCACATCTTCAATTTTTCCAGCCTTTAGAGATTATCTCTTTTGCAAACCCAAAATGCCGTTATCATATTTAATCAGAGAAAGCCAAGTCTTTTGCCCTGTTTTTGAAAAACCTCAACAAAACATTTGTATTTTGTGCAACCTGATGATCACTTTCCCCCCTCTACCCTGATAGTCCTGTGTTTTTGTGTCATACTATCTCTCTCCCATACTGTCATCCTAAAGGACACCTGGCTATTACTTTAACCAAAAATTCACCAAAATATTGTGATAATAGAAAAGTAAAGAAATGTAAAAAGTAGATTAAGAATTTAAAAACTGGATATCCCTAGCAGCTCACAATGTCTTCTACTACATAATGTGGCTCTCAAACCCAAGCCTACTCTCATTTCAAGAGAGCAGGTCATCAACCACATAGGAGTGACTCCCCACTCTCCAGCCACCTGAGTAAAGTCTAGACCCTCATTCTTCTGAAGTAAGGAAATAAGAGCATTTATCTTGTAGTAAGGAAATAAGAGCATTTCTTTTTTGTTTTATGTTAATTCATTGTTTTTATTTTTATGAATGTAAACCATCTTCAGTCAAGAGATAGGAAATCCCAAGATACTGCAGCTGTTGTCAGTCAGCATCCTGTAATCTGAGAATGCCTTGAGACACCTGATAATGGTAAGTGTTGCAGTTTCCTCTCCAAGTGAGCAATCAAGGACTGTGGGAAATCTCATATGTGGAAGCTTAAGTAAAAAACATATAAAGCCTGTAACCATTCAATAAAAGAGAACTGTTCTCTCATCAGAAATGTCCTGCTCCCTTATCTTGGGATGATGATAGTGAGAGAATCAAGGCTACAGCTACTATCCTTTTGAAGTGAGGATAGTAGGAAGAAATGAGGATTTTGGGAGTCAGGATGATTTTGACTTTGGAATTTATAAGATAGGTGTTTACTCTGTAATTAAATATTTTAGTGTAACTTTCATTAGGACTGCATTTCTGCACATAATTCTTAATTGGTAAAATGCAATTTCTAACTCTTTGTAATTAGAGCCCCTATCTTTCTTTTTTCTTTTTCTCTTATCTGCTGATGATTAGGCAAGGACTGGGAGTAGGGAAAGGGTAAGTTACTAGGAGCAAAGAATTAACTTGGAACTATTGAGATGACCCCACACATACAGTAATGATGTGCTTTCTTATCTTCTAACTAGATTGGTTTTTCCTGGTTTTGCATGACCACTTCAGCAACAGGAAGAAGGCGTAGGGCCATTTCAGGATTTGATCTCTCTCTAATTAAGTGGGTCCTGATTGTGAGGTTTTCCACTAATATCCCCGGATATACTGATTGTCATTATTGGCTCTGTTGGGTGTTCCTGGTTTTAGGCTTTCTCCTGTTTCACACAGGATTTATCAGTTATGATACCAGAAACTTTCTATAGCTTACTTCACTTATCTTTGTTTGCGTGGTCTGTTCAATTCTTTGTTCATTACCACTGAAAGACTGGATCCCATCTCCATCTGCAGCAAAGGAAGAAAACTTTTATTATTTATTTAAAATTATATTTTATTAATTGTGCTATTACAGTTATGCTAATTTATTGATTATGATTTATCCCCCTTTGCTGCCCTCCAACCAGCAACACCCACTCCCTCAGGCAATACCCCCACCATTGTCCTTGTCCATGGGTCATGTGTATAACCTCTTTGGCTACTCCATTTCCTATAGTGTACTTTACATCCCCATGGCTATTCTGTAACTATCTATTTGTACTTCTTAATCCTTTCACATCTTCACCTATTCTCTTCCAACCCCCCTCCATCTGGCAACCATCTTCCTTTTCTTAAATAAATCTCTTTAACATTTCATATAATAATGGTTTGTTGAGGATGAACTCCTTTATTTTTTTCTTCTCTGGGAAGCTCTTTGCCTACCCTCTGATTCTAAATGATTCTTTGCTAGGTAGAGCAATCTTGGCTGTGGGCTTCTGCTATTCATGACTTTGAATATTTTTTGCCAATTCCTTCTAGCCTGAAAAGTTTCTTTTGAGAAATCATCTGTTAGTCTTATGGGAACTCCACTGTAGGTATCTAACTGATTTTCTCTTGATGCTTTTAAGATTCTCTCTTTACCTTTAAACTTTGACATTTTAATTACAATGTCTTGTAGCAGGCCACTTTACATCTTGTTTGAGACTCTCTGTGCTTCCTGGACTTGTATGTTTATTTCCTTCCCCAAGTGAGGAAAATTTTCTTTCACTATATTTTTAAATAGATTTCCAATTTATTGCTCTTTCTTTTCTCCTTCTGGCATCCCTGTGATGTGAATGTTAGACTACTTGAGGTTGTACCAGAGGCTACCTACACCATCCTCATTTTTTGGATTCTTTTTTCTTCTTCTCATTGGTTGTATTTTGCTTCCTTATGTTCCAAATCATTGATTTGAATGTTGGCTTCATCCACTCTACTGTTGTTATCCTGTAAATTGCTCTTTACTTCAGTTAATGTATCCTTTTCTGACTGGATCTTTTTTATGCTGCTGAGGTCTTCACTAAGTTCCTTAAACATCCCTATCACCAGTGTTTTGACTATTGAGTGTGATAGATTGCTTATCTCAATTTTGTTGCTCTCTTTTTTTTTTTTAGTTTTTATCTGTTGTTTCATTTGGGCCATGTTTCTTTGTCTCTTCATTCTGGCAGCCTCCCTGTGTTTGTTTCTATGTATTAAGCAGAGCTCTGTGTTTTGGCAGTGTTGCCTAATATAGTAGGTGTCCTATAGGGTCTAGTGACACAGTCTCCCCTATTACCCAAACTGGGTACTCAAGGTTTGCCCCTTGTGTGGGCTAAGTATACCTTCTTCTTGTAGTTGAGGCTTAGTTGCTGTTGGCAGATCACTGGGAGGGATTTACCGAGATCAGTCAACTGCAAGTATTGGCTATTAGCACTGACCCCCAACCTTCATCCTCTGTGGAGGATCATCTGTGTAGGGAAAGCCTGGTGGTGCTCCAATGTGGTCTGTAGCTGTCTACTGTGGGTGCTGACCCTGGGTTTTCCCAGGTGTTGTAGGCTAAGGTGAGCCCCCACCTGTGTTTTGCCTGGGGCACCCTGCCTGAGCTATAAAGCAATTGAGATGGCTGCTATTTTTCGTGGACTTGAAGATTCTCAGGTGAATCCTAACTACGAATATAGGCTGGTTGTTGCTAGGGCTGGGATTGGGGCTCACTGAAGCCAGATATTGTTTGTTTGATAGGATTTAGGAAATTATGCAGCCTGAACCAAGACCAGCCATTTATATGGAAAAGCAGTTTGGGTAGACCCATAATTTGGGTGTCGCAGAGTCTCTGAAGATCTCCAAGGTGGATCAAACAGTGTTACCCAGTTTTATGGAGTCTCAGATATGGCACTAGCTTTCCAGCTTTGTGAGGGGAGGGTTTAGAAAAGGGACTATAGATTCTGCACACCTTGATTCCAGACACTTTAGTCTTTCCCTAAAACATACCACTGGTACCTTTCAAGTTGTTAGCCCAGTGCTTGAGTTCAGGGGGAGTGAGTCTCAGTAGGTGAGTCTGTGTGTGGGTTTTTTAAGAGGAACTGCTTGGGGCCCCAGAATTTTCTTCCACCAACCAATCCCTGCTAGTTTTTGCAGCCAGAAGTTGTGGGGACTTATCTTCCAGGCACTGAAACCCTGGGCTGGGGTACCCAATGTTGGGTTAGGACTCCTCTCTCCAGAGATACCTCCCCAGAAATTTTATCTACTACACGTGTATGTGGGACTAGCTGATTCTATGTCTGTGCTCCTCCTACCCTGGATAGTGTGTTTTCTTGAATTCCATAGTTGTCAGACTTCCAAATTCAACTCACTTTCTGAGGGTTCTGAGTGATGGTTATTCTATTTTTTAGTTGTAACTTTGATGTGGTTATGCAAAGAGACATGCCAAGTCTACCTACACTTCCATCTTGACCAGAAGTCTGCAAACTTTTATTTTTATGCATATTTTTATTGATATTCATTTTCTCCTTACCTCTAAATATTTCCTTCCAAACTAGAATAATGGCCATTACATTAGAAAGTCAAAAAACCTATAAAGATCATCTGCTTCTTTCCCAAATTTAAAGTGCAATCTGCTCTCAAAATAAAGCTCAAATCTGCATATTCTGGAAAATGTGAGGAAGAAAATAACAGCTTTGAAGCTGCTGTTTTTTTCCTCCACAGCTATCTATTTAGGCTTCAACAAAGACTTGGATCTCATCTCAAGTAGAGTACTCTTACTACATTGTATATTATTTACTAGCTAGTTAGTATCCAACTATTCCTAAAATTAATAGTTTTATGAAGGAAATCAGCAGATAAGTTCTAAATGAATATTTGCTTGGAGCTCAGTAATATGCCTGAGCTGGTAGATGTTTTGACAGTGTCTTTACTTAATTCCATATGTTGGAAACTTGAGAAACATGGGATACAAAAATTGACTCTTGTCTAATATTACTGGAATATATGAAATTATTAGTGAGATAATTTCTTATTGCACTGAATCTCACATGTGGGAATTGTACAGAGCACTTCAGATATTTTAAAGAACATAAAATCCTTATAATCCTTTGTTCTCAGCTATACTTGAACAACAATTAATTTTTAAAAAATTAAAAAAAGAACATAACATCCCTATACACATAAGACAATGAATTATTTATTTGATCGTCTTTCCCCCAAAAAAGTAAAAGGAAATTAACCATAACTTTTGAGACAGAGAACTGCAATTATTTTAAAACCTTAGATACTTTTGGAAAAGAGCGGAATATGTTGTCTTGTTTCCTGGAATAGCACCCATGCCCCATAATATTAAAATTCCCAATATACACAAAAATGAAGTTTCAACCATCTAGTGGGCAAAAGGCAGATAAAATCTGATTAATAGATTCCTAATTCAAAATTTGGAAATAATTTTTGTTGGAATTTTTTAAACAATTATCACATAGTCTGATGGCCAATCCTTCAAAGTCCTGAATTAAACACCTGTGATTTATGAGAGCCCTGAATAGATGAGGTTCAAAGATATGAGGACATTATTAAAGCACACTTGCTTTGTTTATTAGGATTATTAAAGTTATTTTATGAACCAGATCGATAAAATAAAGATGCTAAAATATTACCAACAAGAATGGAAATTGTACAAAGAACAATTTATTTTAACAACAAAGAGTTAAAAATGCTTATTTACTAAATACAAATATACTTCCCAAATATCAAGCTATTTGTTTTAATTGGTTCGCTCAAACTAGTTTCTGTGTACACATAGCTCAACTCAAGCTTTCCTTCTCCAGAAATTTGTTGTAGAATTATGATGGGTTTATTTTTTCTTCATAGCTAGTCCTTTCATCTCCTTATATCCAATTTTCCCTAGAAAATAATTGTCCAACCATGACCAGATCCAGTGTTGTTGTTATTAGTTTATTATTCTATGTGAGACATGCTGGAATTATAGCAAGCCTCTGCCACTGCTGTTCATTTTCTTCGTTCTTACATTTACTTATTCACTCAAAAAAGTTTAATCAACAAGAATAATGATACAATGAGATTTATTTCCTGCACCCAGAAAATAAACAGGAAAAGAACAAGACCATTGTTATATGGGGGTCATCACTTACCAATTCTAACTGGTTTAGATATTGAAATATTTATGTATTAATTAGAGAACATGGATATCTTATTAAATGTACAACAATATAACTAGCTAATGGAACAAATTAAGTCATTTCTCTGTTATTTCTATAAATTATTATGATTTTCTGGTATTTCATCAAAGCTAAAAGAGGTTTAAAAAATACACAAACATGACTATTAGGTAGCTGTATTCTGTTATGACATTTGAAGAGCTCAGTACTTAACTGGGATAATCAAACTGTCCTGTTCTGTGAAGACATCATATTAACTCATTAATTGGAATGACCTGCATTTTCTGTGATCTTCAGGTTTTCTAATGAAAATTATTAAGTCAACAAAACATTCAGAATTAATCTGGAAATACTGGTGAAATATGTCTTGTACCCTGGACTATGTGAAACATACTTAAAAGATATTTAAGATAATAAGTGAAACCCTTAATATAGGAGTCCTATATAATTCTAGTTAAAAGCATAATATGTGGTATAGTAAAAGGGATGAGATCCGCTCAGTGAAAAATGAGCAGAATTACAAACCAGACACACTTACCAAGGAGACGATGCTGAGAGTGCCATGATATGAGGCTGCTGCAAGAAGCTTTTCAGGGACCAGCAGCACCTACTGGGATCAGCCACTTTGTACTGAAAAATAGACACCAAGAATTTTACTCTAAATGCTGCCATACTGACATAGTTTTTTTAATGAAGTTGGTTTTCTAAACGATGGACTACTGATTATTAAGTGATAAAATACTAAATATGTAACGTTAAATGCATGAACATGTCTGGGATCTGGGTGCAATATCGAATGTAAGTCCCAGGTATAAAAACCAGGGTCAGAGAATTAATCAGCCTCCGGGGGAGTTGGGCTTCCCGAGACTGGCTAAGATACATGGGCTCTGGGAATCAAATCTTCTCCTCTCACACTGCACTCGCATGTGAAAGAAACAGATAAGAAAACATAGTATATGAATTAGTATTACATATATTTGTGTGATAATGGAATTTATTTAATTCTGCATTTATTTCTTTATGATTTGTTTTGATAACTCCATGACCAGGAATGTTTTACTTAAACCATTAAAATTTTGAAATAATTATAAACTCAGACCCAGAAGAACTTGCAAAAATAGTGCAGAGAGGTTTTATGTAGCCATCCTGCAGCTCCCCCAATGGTGACATCTTATATAAATAATGTATAGGACATTTCAAATCCAGGAAATTAATCAGAACAGTGCAATTAAATAGACTACAGACCTTAATCAGGTTTTGCAAATTTAGGCACTAATTTTTTTGTCTTTGCTATGAATTTTATGACACTTTATTATATCTATAACATAGCTTTGAATAAACATCACTATATTGAGGATATGGAACTGTCCTATCACTACAGAGGGCTGCCCTGTATACTCACAGTCCACCTCTTCTTTCCTATCCCCTAGCAAAACTAATCTGCTCTCCCTCTCTATAATGTGCCATTTCAGGAATGCTGTTTAAATGGAATCATACACAAAATATACTGTTGAGACTTGCTTTTCCTTTTTTCTGGAAGAATAATACCCTTAAGACTCAACCAATTTGTCTCATTTGATTCCCAAGTAGTATTCCATCATTTAGATGCCCCGCAATTTAAGTGTTCTCTTTGAAGAATATCTGGGTCATTTCCAATTTTTGGCTATTACAAATAAAGTTGTTAAGAATATTCATGGGCATAATTTTTACAGACATAAGCATTCAGTTTCTAGGATAAATGCCCAGAAGTACAAGTGCTGGCTGGGTCATATTAAGTATATGTTTAACTTTGAAGAAACTGCTAGTCTAATTTCTTGAGTGACTATATCACTTCTATTTCTGTTGTACAAGGAAGGCTTGAGAGAACCAGTTATTTCATAACCTCACCAGCATTTGACATCGTCAATAGATATATGTTTATTTTAGCCTTTCCAGTAGAAATGTAGTGATGTCTCATGGTAATTTTAATTTGCATTTCCTAATAAATAATGTGGTTGAGTATCTATTTTTTTATATCTGTATGCCATTCATATCCATTCTTTGATATGTCCACTGATATCTTTTGCTTATTTGCCAATTGGATTATTTGGTTTCTTACTGTTGAGTCTAAAGAACTGTTTATTCTGTGTCTGATATGTGATTTGCAAATGTTTTTTCTAAACCAGTGCCTATTCATTTTTTAACATAGTTTTTCATGTAGCAAAATATTTAATATTGATGGAGTCTAATAATTGAGGTTTTTAGTGAATTATGCTTTTGATGTCATGTCTAAGAATTTGTTGTCTATCTGTAGGTCATGCAGATTTCCTCCTACATTAAAAAAAGTTTTATAGTTTTACATTTATATCTAAGACCCATTTTAAGTAAAATTTTGTGGAACATGCAGGCTTTAAACCAAGGTGGTTTTGTTTTCTTGTTTTTTTGAATTGATGTCAATTTTTTCAGCATCATTTGTTAAGCAGTCTCTTTTTCTTCCACTATATTGGTTTGTATTTCTCACCAGAATCAACTGGGCGTATTTTTTCACCTCTGTGTTCTACCAGTGGAAAAGTAGAAGATGTCGCGGGGAAGAGAAGAGAAGGTTAATGCTCACACAAGCTACACAGGAGATGGGAAATAAGGTCCTTATCACAGGTGGGCACGTGTCCAGATGAAAACTGAGGTGTCTGTTACTGTGTAAAAAGAGAAGAATGAATATTCAGGGAAAATTAGAAGTCTATATCAGAGCAACAGTTCTTGAAAACAAAAACAGAAACATGAAAACAGGATTCAGCAGTTTTGCAGGGTTCCCTTCCCATTAAGGGCTGGCAGAGAAGTGTCAAGGCTGATGTCTCTTGGTGCTGAAGGTCCCTCTGCCCTTTCTGCCTGCGTCATTATGCAAGCTTTCTTATTTCATACCAACCCACTGCCTCCATCTCTTCTTCATTATATGCTGATTGCAGTATTCTGGATTTGACCCTGGTAAACCATCCTCAATTTCTTTTAGGAGACAATTTCACTTGTAGTCCATGATCTCTATTTCCATGTCAATTCTGGTCAATTTTATTTTACTTTCTAAATTGTTTTTCAGATTTAATTGCTGATAGATATGTATTTATTGCCATTTATTTTTCATAGCTTTTATCTTCTTTTTCTTATGTAAGTCCCTTTAACGTTTCACATAATAATGGTTTGGTGAGGACAAACTCCTTTAGTCTTTTCTTCTCTGGGAAACTCTCTATCTGCCCTCTGATTCTAAATGACATCTGTGCAATCTTAGCACAGGTTCCTGCTTTTCATGCTTTTGTAGGTTCCTGCTTTTCATGACTTTGAATATTTCTTGCCAATCACTTCTAGGCTGAAAAGTTTTTTGTTTTTTTTTTTTGAGAAATCAACTGAGACTCTTATGGAAATCCTGTAGGTAACTAGCTGTAGGTAACTAGCTGCTTTTCTCTTTTTGATTTTAAGATTTTCTCTTCATCTTTAACATTTTAATTAAGATGTGTCTTGGAGTAGGCCTCTTTGCATCCCATGTTTGCAACTGTCTGTGCTTCCTGGACTTGCATGTCTGTTTCCTTTGCCAAAATAGAGAAACTTTCTTTCATGATTTTTTTTTCAAATAGATTTCCAATTTTTTGCTCTTTCTTTTCTCCTTCTGGCATCCCTAGGATGTGAATGTTGGACCTCTTGAAGTTGTCCCAGAGGCTACTTATTATATTCTCTCTCTTTTTTTAATTCTTTTTTTTCTTGTTCTGATTGTTGTATTTTGCTTCTTTATATTTCAAATCATTGATTTGATTCCTGGCTTTATCCACTCTACTGTCATTTCCCTATAAATCTTTCTTTATTTCAATTAGTGTATCCTTCATTTCTGACTGGAACTTTTTTATGCTGCTGAGATTCTCACTAAGTTCCTTGAGCATCCTTATAACCAGTGTTTTGAACTCTGCATCTGGTAGATTGCTTATCTCAATTTTGTTTAGTTCTTTTTCTGGAGTTTTGATCTGTTCTTTCATTTGGGCCATGTGTCTTTATCTCCTTATTTTGGCAGCCTCTCTGTGTTTGTTTCTATGCATCAGGTAGAGCTGCTATGACTCCCTGTCTTGGTAGTGTGGTCTAATGTCATTGGTGTCCTGTAGGGTCCAGTGGCACAGCCTCCCCTATCACCCAAGCTGGGTACTCAAGGTGTACCCTTTGTGTGGGCTGAGTACACCCTCTTTTTTTAATTGAACCTTGATTGCTGTTGGCAGGGCAATGGAAGGGATTTATAATGGCTAGTCAGCTATAAGAACTGGCTGTGGCCGCTAACCACCAACATCTGCCCTTCATGGAGGATCAGCTATGTGGGACACAGTGGTCATGCTCTACCATGGTCTATATCTGTACACTGGATGCACAGGCTCTGGGGTTCCCTGGGTAGTGCAGGCCAGGGTCAGCTCCCACTTGTGTTTTGTCCAGGGCCACACTCCTGAGCTATAAAGTAATCTCAGACAGCTGCTATTTGGAGATTCCCAGGCAAAGCCAACCTATGATCTGCTAGTGCTGATCTATGGCTGGTTACTCCTAGTGCTGACCTACGGCACCTTAGCAAAAGGTATGAGGGCTGGGGGCTCACTGAAGCTTGCTGTTGCTTGTTTGAGAGCATTTAGGAAGTTGTGAAGTTTGATCCAAGACTATTCATTCATATGGAAAAACAGCTTGGGTGGAGTCTCTAAGGATCTCCAGGTTGGGGCAAATGTGTTAGTCAGGTTAAGGGCATCTCAGATATGGCACCAGCCTGCCAGCTCTGTAGCTCTGTGGTGGCAGGGCTCAGAAAAGGGGACAGTGGCTTCTTCTTGCCTTTCTGCCTGGAAGAAAGCTGTCCTCCAGCTCTCACCTTGATACCAGACACTTTAGTTTCTCCCTGTACGCCACTGGTGCCTTTCAAGCTGTTAGGCCAGTGCTGGAGCTCAGAGGGCATGAGTCTGATTAGATCTGTGTGCAGATTCTTTAAGAGGAAGTGCTTGGGACTCAAGAAGTTTCTTCTATCACCTCAGTCCTCACTGGTTTTTGCAGCCAGAATTTATTGCAACCTCTCTTCCTGGCACTAGAACCCTGGGCTGGGGGCTCTGCTGTGAAACTTGACTCCTTGCCTCCAAGATATCCCTCCCAAGTTTTTATCCACCCCATGTGGATGTAGGACCAGCTCATTCCATGTCTCCACCCCTCCTACCAGTTTGGATATATGTGGTTTCTTTAATTCTGTAGTTGTCAGACTTCCATTATAATTAATATTGGATGTTCTGAGTGATGGTTGTTCTATATTTTAGTTGTAATTTTGATGTGGTTGGGTGAGGAGGTGAGCCATGTTTACCTATGCCACCATCTTGACTGGAAGTAACTCGGGTCAATTTTTGATGATATGTTACTGAAAAACTTGTCCCTAACGTTCAATATTTTTGGTTCCTGAGATGATCTTGGTTCAGATAAAATTTGATAAAACTACTCAAACGGAAGAGTCATAGTCCCTGTCTCTGAACACTGAAAATTATGAGAGAGAAATGAGTGAGAAAGTTGGAAAGTACAGCTAGGTTGACTCTCAGGGAAAGTTTGCATTTACAATGTGAAAACTCAGGCCAAACCTATGAGGGAAATTGGAAGAGCAGGAATTTGCCCTTTCTCAGCTTCTTTGGTGGTGGCTGTGTATCACTTGATGTTTAAATGGTACCTAAAGGCATTTTTCACTCAGGTAAAGAACAGCTAAACAGTGTTAGAAAGTCTGTCCTGTTTAATTACATTTTGTGCTCTTTGGATCCAGGGAAGAATTATACTGGTCTGCATCCAGTTGATCTGGCTCCTGGATACAGCTGGAATGAGAGCTTGGCCAGCATGCGGAATGAATGTTGTTAAAAGATGAGTTTCATTGCCTGGGACCCATTGTGCAAAGAGTCGGCATTCTTGCACTTGGTTAACTCACCTCCTTCTAAAAGTGTTAAATTTTATAAATGTACTCTAGGCTTTCATGTGAGTGACAGAGAGGTAGATTCACTCTTAGAATTCTTGGGGTGCCCTGGAGAAATCTTTGTACCTCTTTTTTAGTATTACAAATATAAATGTTTAAGGTCCAAAATTCTTTTTAAATTGCAGAACAATGAGAATTTTGATCAACCAACAATAACCATATCCAGGTTTAATAATGGTTCATGTCAAAAACCCTCACATACCTACCAACATCAGGATTAAATCTTATCCTTAATGACATGCATTTTGACACCTTTATCACTGGGCTTCGACATATATTTAGAGAAGCTGTTTAATAATAATCAACCTTGTCTTACATTTCATTATACATTTGTCTGCATTAGCCTGGGTTTTGCTTTCCTTGGTTTCCCTTTCCATGGTTTCAGCTACCTATGGTCAAGGGCAGTCCAAAAATATTAAGTGGAAAATTCTAAAACTCAACTCATAAGTTTTACGTTGTGTGTCATTTTGAGTAGCATGATGAAATCTGGAGTCATCCAGCTCCCTCCCACCTGGGACATGACTCATCCCTCTGCCAGTGTCTCCATGCCACACACACTCCCTGCCTGTTAGTCACTTAGTAACTGTCTTGTCATGAAAGCCACTGTCAAGGTATTGAACACAGTGCTGTGTTCAAGTGTCATTTATTGTACTTAACGATGGCACCAATGCATGAGAGTAGTGATGTTGGTGATTCAATAGGCCAAAGAGACTCTGTAAAGTGTTTTCCTTAAGTGAAAACTTGAAAGTTCTCAACTTAATAAGAAAAAAAAAAGTGTATGCTGAAGTTGAAAGGATCTATGGTAAGAATGAATCATCTATCCATGAAATTGTGAAGAAGGAAAAAGAAATTTGTGCTAGCTTTACGGTCACACTTCAAACTGCACAAGTTAATGGCCACAGTGAGTGATAACTGCTCAGTTAAGATGAAAATTGTGTTAAATTGTGGGTACAAGACACAAAAATGAACAGAAAATGTGTTCCAACTGATGGTAACATGTTGTGCCAGAAAAGCATTGAGCCTACAGAAGACTACAGCTAGGGTTCCCCAGAAATGAGTGACTACATTCACGTAATTTTTATTACATAGTATATTGTTATAATTTCTTCATTTGATTATCATTTATTATTTCCAGTCTCTTACTGTGCCTAATTTATACATTAAACTTTATTGTAGGTATGTATGTATAGGAAAAATACTTAGTGTATATAGGTTTGGTACTCTCCATGGTTTCTGGCAACCACTGGGAACCTTGGAGCCCTTTTCTGTGGATAGGCGGAGGCTGTTGCACTGGAAAGATGAGTGTTAGGAAAAGGGAATGCACCACTGCATTTGTGGGTATCAGATGGTGAAGAGTGTGGCCTTGAAGTCAGATACCCTGAGTTCTAATCACGACACCAATATTTAATAGACAGAAAGTGAATTACTTAAATATGCTTCTGTTTTTCCATATGTATCAATAAATAAGGGTAATATTATTAAATACCAAATATAGCAGCTACAGTGAAAGGGATAATTTGTATAAATTATTTGAACCATTGTAGAACGTTTTCCAAAAGCATATTCTAAACTTTTATAAGTATTTATTCATCATTTACTTATCCAACAAGCATTTAAATGCCTAAGCACCTGACATGTACCTATTGTTCCAGAAGTTTAGAATATATTGGTGAATAAAACCAAAGACAACGTTTGCTCTTGGGAGGTTTTCATTTGCTTGTTTGGATTCTTATTTTTAATGCATGGAGCAATACTAAGCATTCAAGATTTTGCTTAATTGATTTATTTTTAAGTGACTCAATTATACTGCATCAGAAACATTGGAACTTCGACTTTCACATGATCACTAGTTCTAAGCAGTCTTGTCTCTTCAGAAATGGTAGTCTCAATTCCAGTATTGACTTGATTTAATAGGAGAAGACCCCTCTCACAAAAGGCCTTTAGAAGGAGCTTGTTTCTGGACTTTGACAGGCAAAGGTGGTAACACCAGCTCTCACCAGTTAGCCCGTGGCTGCATGATGCTGTTCTCTCCGTTCAACGTGTTTTTGAAGAGACTGGAACGCTGTGTGACCAGCCACATTCCGTGCTGCCGTGCATTTCATGCTGGATGTGAGTCAATATGCTTGCCACTTTTCTTGACAAGTCTAAGCACATGAGTTATTTAAGGAAGAATAAGATTAAAAGCCCTCAAATGTACAACATTACCTACACAGAACTGTTTTTCATCAAGAGACCCACTTTTTATAGAAAAACCATATGTTGTTTTATTGTGGACAGAAACAAGTCTTTTCTCGAGTGATTTAATTGTGCTGGCAACATTTGGCAACTCTGTAAGGCTTTGATTTCTAGAGTACTGCCTTACTTCCCATTTTAACAAGGGTAAATAATCACTTCTTTTATAAAGAATAAAAATTCATTTTATCACCATAGTTGTAACATATTATAAGATTCAGCACACTTTAAATCACTGTTCCTTTTCATGAAATTAAAGAAACATTGAAGTGGTCAAAATAATTTCTAGGAGATCCCTCTCTATCTATTATTCTTGAACTGTACATATATTCTGAACTGAGGTAAAAAATACAGAAGTTACTTCTTGGGTCTTATTGTAATGTTTCAATTTCTCTAGAAAGAATTAAATCATTCAGAGATGCTCCTTACTTCTGCCTGTCCTCTTGCTGCATCTATTCTTCTCACTAATTTTTTTTGTTTCCCTTGCCTCTCCTTTGCCCACTCTGAAACACAGTATGAGAATAAAGAGCCAAGCATTCTTCATTTAGGCAGTAATCAGAAGAGAAAGCTTTATTTTCCTCTTACATCAGGCCCACAAAACAGACATATATGTGACTGCCAATCAATTTTAAAATTGCTTTGTAAACTACTCAACTATTTAATTTTTATCTTAATGATATGGTACCCAACACAAAAACTGTTCCTATAATCATGCATTCATAATTAATTTATACCACCGTTTCTTCACTGATTGCTTGAAGAATCATATTACTGTTCCCAAAAGCAATGTAGTATTTTCCTTTTCCCTAGCAAAGTTAGGCAGAATCTACTGAATCCACAGTAATCCAATTCACTAAAGACTTTTGATCAAAGACTTTTTTCCCCCTTCTTGGACCATCAAAATCAGCCATATCCACAGCTCAGAGGTGGCTAGACAATTGGGCAGCCCTGTTTTAACTGGGTAAATATTGTCAGGTTAGCATAATTAGTAGTTCCAAGATGTCTTATTTTGGCAGAGGACAGAAAGGTTGGAGGGGATCAGTGGAATCTATAATTTGATCTTTTGTTTTGTTTTTGGATTGCCAAAATATTTTCACTGAAATCACATAATTTAGTCCTAAACCAATCACATCAATATCTCTGTTGTAGAACCACAGGGAATAAGCTTGTGTGTAGTTGACCGCGTTAGGTCACGTTTTGCGGGTTATGGAAACACAGCTGCCATCAGCATTTTAGGCTCATTTATTAACCTAGAAACTATTTTAAAAGGAAAAATGGTCAGTTATCTCCTGTTATAGTTTAACATTGAGACAATTCTACATAACAATGTTCTCCTTTAGGTCTGAGACTATTGCTCTTGTTCTTCTGTGATAGCCAACGACAAGTTTTGACTAAATATCGGAGTTATTATGACCATCTTCAGCCACTCGGTCTTCACATGCCGCTGCTCAGTTCAGCCAAGCCCAGTACACAGATGTCACCTCTGACCAGTTCATAATATTTAAGTAGCTGGATCTCCACTTTGTTAGCACCCACCACACAGCTCTTCTTCATGAGCACTGAGTACTTAATATTCAGTGGACCCTCTGTTAGGAGTAGATGGTAAGTATCATTTTAGCTTATTAGATTTATACAGTGCTGTTTGAATTTGTATCATTTGAAAAATTAAGCAAAAATAGGCTTTAAAATTTTTTAATTTCCATTTTATTTTATTTTTTATATGTTTTATTGATTATGCTATTATAGTTGTCCCAATTTTTCCCTGTTTGCTCCCCTTTGGCCTGACACCCCCTTTCCCTCTAGCAATCACCTCCCCTCCTGTCCATGGGTCATATATATATATATATATATATATATATATATATATATATATATTCTTTGGCTTCTCCATTTCCTATACTATTCATTTTTTAAATTATTTTATTGTTGTTCAAGTACAGTTGTCTGCCTTTACCCCCCACCTCAGCCATCCCCACCTCCCTCCCCTGATTTCACCCCTCCTTGGTTTTGTCCCTGTGTCCTTTATAGTTGTTCCTGAAAACCCTTCACCCTTTCCCCCCATTATCCCCTCCCATCTCCCCAAAACAAGGAAGCATTCCTTTGATAAGTACAATTGGCAAGTACTACTAATGCAAAGAAAAACATACAGTCTATTTTACTTAATTTTATTTTAAGCATGCTACTTTGTGCAGAGTTTTATTATTATTATTATTATTATTATTTTTGTCTTCTGCCATTTTCCAGAAACAGTTCATTTTCTTCAATGAAGAAAGAGATTCTGAAAAGCAGTCATTCCAAACAATCTCCAGAACACAATTTCAAGCTACTGGTCCAAACTATTTGGCACTTCAGGCAATAATTTATAATCCTCCATTAGACCCTGCCATTTGAAATCATCACAGTTTTGTATTTTATCTTGAAAATTGTGTTCTCTGGGACTGCCATTCAAAGAAAAATATCCCCAAATGTAGATAAAACCAATCATTCTGTCACTCCCTGTTCGGCATCTTAGTGGAGATGATAGTGACAGATGAAAATTCTTTCAAAGAAGTATTGCCTCAGTATATCAACTCGAACGCAACTTGTTTTGCATTGTCAGATAACAATGCCAACTGGAGCAATGAAAAAATAAACACGGACAGGGGCATCAGTGGAAAAGCCCATCACTCAATTTCTACTGATAATAAATAAATGGAGGAAAAATATATATTCATTACATGGTTGAAAGACCCGAAGCCCATAACGTTTAGAAATGCAATTTCCAAACATCCTGTGAGCATTTTCAGAAGCTGTAGCTGAATACCAATAGGGTGTTTGCTCATCCCCAAAGCCATGTTTTATTCTCCCCCCACCTCCCCCACGTTTCAGTATGGCACATTTCCTGATCTAGTTAAACATAAACCTTGCAAGGTGTGAATCAGAGCTACTGTAATGCGGATAAACATATTATAGAAGAGCGAAATTAAAGAAACAAAGTATCTCTCACGGAGAGACCACCATATTAATGTTAAAGCATTTCAAACCTTCCAAATTAAAGAAGTTTTTCTCTTGGTCAACTGACATTGTCAGCAAGTCAAAACTACCAGAATTTTGCAACACTTTTTACAAAATGTACTGAAGTGTCCTGAAATGATGAATGTCAAATAAAAGAAGGGGAAGGGTCATCGAGGAACATGTGTAAAGGACCAATGGACAAAGCCAAAGTGGGATAGGACTGAGGGTGGGAGGTAGGGGTGGGTGGGCAGGGGAAAGTGGTGGCAGGAAAATGGACACAATTGTACTTGAACAACAACAACAAAAATAAAAATTCACAAAATCCCTGAAGATACTGTTTTGTGTTTTGAAGATTGTATTCAGAATCTAAATATATTGACCGCATTTTTTTTTTGCCTGAGCTGACCAGTTGTTAGTCAGACCAACAGTTGAAATGGAGAAGTCAGCCTTTGTGAATTGGATCCAGTCTCCAAAATATAGCAATTGAGCGACACATGAAAGCAGAATATTTAAAAGACAGTGGGTACTCTTTCAATTTTTACCTAACAAGAATTTATTTTCTCTACGTACTATTTCATGTTCCTCAAAATGAAAACAGTAATCTGACTTTCAGTATATCCATGAAATACATGACTTTTCCCATCTTAATGTTTACAGTATCATTCTCAGAATTTTTTTCACTCCTTGCTTGCTGTAGAACATGGAGCAAAGGGAAAATTGTCTTAATATCTGAGCTCCAGAGAAGTTAGTTGGATCTAGGAAGGATTCAGGATGCTGCTTCCCCACTTTCTGACTTCTATTTGTTAATACCCATGAAACTGAGCAACACAGGACCAAATATGCCTCTCACTAGTGTGGAAGGAACTCAAAATTATGGCAGTATGACAGGTTCCACTGCAGCACTTGTCATTAAGATTTTCAAAGGGAATTTCATTTTCAGAGCATTCAAGTTGGCTAACACATCTGCTGAAAGGTCCTTGGTATCTCATTATTGCCACAAAATACATTTGGATCAACAGCAAAACAATTGAAATGGGAGCATTGCAGAATTTTTTATGTTTTTTTTTTAATCCTCACCTGAGGGCATTTGTTAAGAAGAGAGAGCATGTTCAATCGGTTGCCTTCTCCTACCTGATTTGACCAGGGTTCGATCTGCAACCTACATATGTGCCCTGACTAGGAATCGAACCCATGACCTTTTGGTCTATGAGACGATGCTCCAACCAACTGAGCCACACCAGCCAGGGCTGTTATTTTCTTGAAGTATAAAATTAAGAGAGCATATAAAATCACTTTTTAAATTAGGTATAAAAATTATTATAAGAGATTTGTAGTCACCTCATTGATAGAAAACAAGGTACATTTTTTTTTCTTTTAGATTTGAAGAAGGAACAAATCAATTCAATAAGAAATAGACTCTAACCCCTAAACTCCTTTGCATTAATGGCATATGTTTTGTGTAGATTGCAAGGAAACTAAAACTGCATGTAACCACAGAGATCAGAGAAAGAAGGCCTCTCAGAGACAACATGTCTGAAACTCCTCATGGTGCTCAGGGAGGTTGTGCAACAGTCACACGGTCCCTTGAGACCAAACTGGAACTCACCCCATTTTTCTCTGGCAAGTGTGCATACTGAAGGCATTTATCAGAGAAGAAAGTATCAATTCAGACCCCATTAATGCGAGCTGCTCTAATTTGACTGGTCCTTGTATAGTTCAGTTTTATGCGGCCTCTCAAAAAGCAAAATATAAAGACTTTTGCTTTATACCAGACGTATCAGACATATCTGAGATAGACATATCAGAAAATATGTGAACCTACTTGAAAGAAGTATTGTTAAGTCCCTTATCACATTAATTGGCTTTATGGAACCAGATACTGCTGCTTCCAGAGTGTGAGGTCTAATCTGAAGAGACGCTGAAAGGTCGTCTGGTTTAGCCCTCTGCCTCGCACCCAGTGAAACACTCTTCTGTGCGTTTCGCAGTAAAATCTTCTGATTCAGAAAAGCCAGCCAGTACCTGGAAATATCTCGTGAGCGATTAGTTTTGTTGTCATTATTGTTGTTGTTATATCTCTGAGTGGAACAAGCCTGTGTTCTTAAAGTACTCTATAATTCACATTTTCTCTCACATTCGATTATCCTATCTTCTAATTAGTAGACTTGGGAGGAGTCTTACTATGTATGTGCCTGCTTTCACTCAATATTTATGTACAGAAATAGACCCTAACTCATATGTCATTGTTGCTCTATTATATCCATTACATTTAAAAACTAGTTGATTTTTGTCTGATAAAAGATGAAGGAATTTCATTTTTATCTAATAATCTTCTGAACCATGCTGTTAAATTATAATGTACTTAACATGAGTGACAACATGAATCTGACATGGACAATATGTTGTGTTTGTAGGATACAGGTATAAGTAAATGAGATTGATTGGGTTGGTGATTTTAGAATTCAATTTTATAATTTTATAACCATCCCTCTTATATAATTATAGATTTATTTTCCCCCCAAACAGTTAATATTTACAGGGAAAACTGCCCTTCACTCTTTTAAGAGCCAGAGTTGCTGCTGATCAGGAAGTTCAGAAATAGAGCACTGTAGAACGCTTCAAAATCGCCCTGTTCCAGGAGTAGATCACCTAAATTGGACTGGACTGGTAGAGCTTATAAAAGGCCTTTGAGCCAAATAAGCAAAGACAAATAAAATAAAGAAAAATAAAAAGCTGCCAGGGCAGCAACTGGTATTTGCTAAATGACTTTCTCTTACTCTTCTACATATAAAATTGACCCTACTCAGTCACGGAGAGAAGGGTGGGGAAGGAGCTTGGAAGACAGCTGACGTTCCCTATACTTTAAGCAAATGGGCCCCGCTCTGCAAAGTGAGTTGGAACAATGGCTGGGGAAAGAGGGAGCACAATAAGTAAGTAAGCTTAAGGTAAATAGACTTTTAGGGCTGTTACTAGGCATGTTTGTTTAATTGAGTTTGCCCGTGATCAGGGTCTCGGATCACAAAGTCAAAGAAGGAAATATTTAGAGAGCAGCATAGGAAGGAGTCGGGTTGGTGGCCCTGTGGGCGATGATAAGGCGGAAGCCTGCAGGGAAGGGAAGCAGTTGATCACGGAGGACTCTGTGATTACAAACCCGAGTCTCTGAAACATCTAAGGGCCTAGGGTGCAGAATGCGTTTCCGCTTTAATTGACCTGTGACTCAGAAGCGTTCGTTCCGTATGTCTGAGTACACTAATTGGCATCTACATGTTAGTGTCACTTCCCTAGTATGGGATGTACTCATGTTCATATTAATCATTGCCACACCCTCACCTCCAATGCTCCCTTACCTCCTCCAGCTATGTGATCATGTTCTCCAACGGCACTGTCCGGTTTTGCAGCCACTGGTCGTATGTGGCTACCAAGCACTTTAAATGTGACTAGTGTGTCTGAGGAACTGAATCTTTAACGTTAGTAATTAAAAATTGAATAGCTACTTCTGGCTGTGGCTGGGAAATAGCATTGTTTTGGCAATGTCACAAGCTACATCACTTTGAACAGTTTACTGGGGAGTATTGAACCTCACTTTCCTGTGCTGGATTGACAAGAGAGAAACCTGTGAAAATTGACTGTCCGAGCGTGTAAGAGGTCCCACCTCTAGGGGGAGCTCGAGACCTTCTCTCATGCCTGTCAATCCTCCCCAAGGATAAAACCAATTCCTAGTGAGAGCCTCCCTACCCAATGAGATCCTGTTATTTAGGGTTGAGAATACGGATTAAAGCACTAATCAGTGAATGCAGAACAAGATAATGGTAACAGCATATGTTTGTTAATATCCACAGAACCAGCTTGCTAAGGAGGCATTCAATGCTTGATGCCCCCAGAGGGAAGAGAGGTGCTGGCCAGCTCTCGCCCCCCACCTCCAGTGCACTCTCCGTATTTTCTTCCCTCTCACCTCTATGCTAGGACAGGATTGAAATATTTAAAAGCCCTAAACACTTAAAGACTATGGTGTCTCATTCGTATATCATTATAAATGAAAACATTAGAGATATAAAGGGGGTCAGCAAAGTTTTTCAAAAATGCTATTGCACTAAGCATAATGGTGAGTCTGTCATTTAGAAAGGTGTCTGTCTCCATCCAAGCACTTTCTTCATTAATCCGAAAGCTATCACCCTGTTCTGGGAAGCTCTCTTGGTCCTTTGAGCAGGCAGTCCAATCTAGCAAGCCTCCAGGGGCAGTGAAGGAAGTCCTTTCTCTTATTCTCTCTCACTCATTTATCTCTAACTTTGAATCTGTCTCATCCCCCTTTCTGAAATAAAAACAAGAGACCTGAGATAGGCTTTGGGAAAAGCAGGGAGGGAAGAACAGGTAGCCATAGTTGACGTATTTCCTTTAAGTCAGTGGTTCTTCAACTCAAGCAGCACATCAGACTCACCTGGAGGGCTTGTTGAAACACAGGCTACCAGGCCCCATTCCATAATGTCAGACTTAGTAGGTCTGGGATGGGCCTGAGAATTGGCATTTATAACAAGTTTTTAGGTGGTGCTCATAATGCTGGTCTGAGGACCACAATTAGGTCTTGCTTTGGAATTTAGGGTCCGAACTTGGGCTGGTAGTGACATGTTTTCTGGGTTCCTTTGCAAGCTCTATGTGTGCATGTGGTATATGTGTCTGTATTCCCAGGGCACTCAGAGAAGCAGCTATGGCTGACGGCAAGATCCGGTACTTCTGGGCCTGATCTTGCCCTCACAAAACCCTGACCAAAATGCAGCCTTTGAAATAAACTTCCATGGGCTCTGTCCAGGTGTTGTCCCCATATGCCAAGGGCCGGTTCTATCCCTAGTCAGAGCAAACACAGAAATCAACCAATGAATGCATAAATAAGTGAAACAACAAATCTCTCTCTCTCTCTCTCTCTCTCTCCCCACCCTCCCTCCCTTCCTCTCTAAAATCAGTGAATATAATTCAAAAACAAAATAATATTTCAGTGGTACCCAAGAACAGAATCGAAATGCAGCTTCTATTTTTCCACTCTCTGTTCTTTCTGCATTGCCACCTTCTCATGAACTCTACCTTGGCGATCCTATAACTTTTCATTTTCTGAGCTGTATTTTGGAGTTAGAGATGTTGGCTAAAACAAAAAGAAGCCAACCAACTGCTGCCAGTTGAATGTGCCTGTAAGAGATTAGAATACAGAACTGTTCCCTATGACATCCCCATTTTTTCTGTGCCTTGGGGAGAGGCAGAGGCAGAGATGGTGGTGTCCCCATGATGGGTTGGCACGAGCAAACTTCCTTCTTCAGCAAGGAAGAACTGAGGTTGACTTGAGGGTCTTAAGAGGTTGTGGAGCAAGGAGGCAAGGCTGCCGAAGATGATTTCCTAAACACAGGAAGAATTAGCACGGTGAAGCCGAGGAACACCTGCTCCTGAGGGGTCATCTGTGAATGGGCTGCTCATCGGGGGCCCTCATGTGGTTTTCTGTGTTTTGACACAGCAGCATGGGCTGGCCTCACCCCCCTCAGGGTCTGACTCGCTGGGTCTCATGTCAGGAATGAAGGACCACAGAAGGTTTATCTGATACTACATGTACTGGCATAGTTGGGTTTGAAATTGATTTGCCTGGAATAACCTGTGCCGTTTTCACGTCTGCTTGCTGCCTCTTTTTCAGTTAGGTGACACTAATGACTGTCCCCCCAAAAGAGAAAAATCTATCTTCATCCCCCTCACTTAAAAATGGCAGCACTGCTGGTGGCTGAGATTTCAGGGGAAATGAAATTTTATCTTTTTGACCTTACCACAACACTTGAAAACTATAGAAACAGGAAGAGTGTATTATGCTTACCTCTCCAGTGACAGCAGTCCACTTTGGTAAATAGTGCACATATCTTAGGGCTTCAAAGACACACTTTATAAAAGTCCAGATGTTCACAGACACTCTGCAATCCGTTTCAACCTTGGATAATTGCACTCTTCTTATCCAAGGGCAGTTTCAACAAGATATGATGTATTTTGTTTTGGGTTGCTGTAAGTACCAATAGCTCAAGAAGTGCTGTTATAATAACCCACTTTATCCTAGCTAGTGGCTGACCTCCAGGGAGCTCAAAACATTTTGTTATTAGTGTCTTATTAGTTATCACAATTGAGGTCTTCTGAAGGAGATGAAAAGTCTTATTACTTCCATTGTACAGATCAAGCAGTCAAGGCCCAAAGGCTAAGTGGTTGTTTTGTAGCCTCACAGAATCCAGAGCTCTTGTGTTTCTGGGGTCAGGGGTCTACGATTTAGAGTTAAAAACAAAAACAAAATTCTGCTGTATGAAATACGTCTTGGTCATCCCCTAACCTAAAAGATAGCGAAACTTTCTTTCTGGTGAATTTGTCCACTTCTACTTGACTCGTGGAATAACAAAACATTTTCTTTTTTCTCTCACTTTTTGCTGTTATTTTTTTTAAGTTGCTTTAGGTATGACCTATTAAATTTCAACTTTTAAATTATTTAACTTATATTTTCCTTTTGTATATATGATCGCTGTATTCAGAAAAATCTCCCTGGATGTGGAGCCTTGTGAAAGTGTAAATGGATCCCAGGAACTCTGTGCTACTTTGAGTTCTTCCCCTTATTCTGTCCTGTCTTCATGACACACGTGATTGTCTGCAAGTACTGACAGTCCAGAAAAGAAGGAGGCAGCTATAGGTTAGGCCCTTCCAATATGTTCCCAGAGCACCCCTGGTTGCTTCTGACATGATGCCCACCACACCACTCTGAAGTTACCTATTTACTTGTTTGAGTTCTTGGAGGGCAAAAACTGTCCTCTTTATCATTGTACCCCAAATACACAAGAAGAGAACCTTCTACACAGTAGACACATGTTCCTGATCTATTCCATTTGTCTTTCTACAAGCACTTTCTGTACTTACACACTCTGCTCTGTGCCTGGTAGGCTAACCCACATAGAAGCCATCAAGGAACTCCTATGAGTTCAGCCAGCAGAAGGCATCCACAGGAAAGTTAGGGCAGAAAGATAGTGGGGTTGAAGTAAGTTTTCTTTTATTTCCCTCTTTCCTAGCTTTCCATGGATTAGTGTTGTTCATCTACTAAAAGCCATATGATGGTATTCAAAAACATTCCATGATGTTTTATACAGAAATGACAGTCATGGAATTAAAAAAAGAATGAAAAAAGACCAAAACAAAATAAAACATACAAGCAAACTATTTAAATGTCATATTTTCCAGAAATCCAAATCTTATACTAACCTGAAAGTCAGAAAACTAAGGTAATCGATATGGTTTGCTATTAAAACACAGATTGATGAGACTTTTAAATTAGTTTTAATGTGCTCATATTCACATTTTGACACTGCTTTTATTTATCAGTGAACTACACATTTGTACACCTGAAAGAGACCTGCTTCAGACTGAAATAGGACTAGTTATCCTGAGCAGATTAATTTTTACTTGTTCTTTGGAAACTCTACAATCTCCCATTGTCACCTGTACCAGTCTCTGTGGTCAAGGTATACCATATTTTTAGGACTATAAGATGCAATGGACCATAAGACCCACCTAAGTTTTAGAGGAGGAAAATAGGAAAAAAATTTTGAAGCAAAAAATTTGGTAAAATATTTAATAACCTGTGACCCTGGTCCACACCCTCCCCACCACAGTAAGTCAGGTAAGCTACATTTGGACTATAAGATGCTCCCCCATTTCCTCCCAAATTTGGGGGGGAGTGCATCTTATAGTCCAAAAAATACGGTAGTTATTAGAGTCACAGGGAACTTCTCTGCTATCCAAGATGATTTGGTTTCAGGTTATTTAGAGTTGACAACTTTTGAATCCTTGTTTTATCTTATACGCAATGGCACATTAATAACTGTATGATAAATCTCAAAGGCCCTCACAAATCAAAGATTCTTAGAGATGAAATACTGCCCAACTTGGCAACCCCATAGGATTTTTTAAAGCTTTTTCTCTAACATCTATCACAGTTGAGAGCACAGATGGTGTCTTCATTCTTCTGTGATCTTTGCAGCCCTTGGCAGGGAGACTGGCATATTGTTGGTACTCGGCCTATAATTGCCAGAATAATCTAAGGGGTCATCTAGTCACACCTTATGATTTAAAGCAAGAAACTTCTGCACACAGTTTCTGAGAGATGGTCATACAGCTTCCATTTGAAAGCTTTTTATGTTGCAAGTCAGTTTAAATCTGCCTTGAAAATCTTAACTAAATTCTATCTTTCTTCCAAGGACAGCCTGTGTATCTAGCATCAGTTAGCCTGCTTTTTACTTTTTACTTAAATCTCCTTTCTCACTTAAAACGTGTAGTTATGTTTTTTCTTTTCCAAAGTGTTCTACAGTATAATGATATCAATTCATATTCATTTGATTATACTCGAGTTTGTCCCTCTCTTTCTTTAACTATGACCCTAGATATAAACCTAGGGATTTGATCTGATCAGTGTAAGATGTGACCAGTGCTTTCTCTCATGTCCTGAAAACCATGCTTATTTTAATGCTGAATGAGATTCCATTAAGTTACTGTATATTGTCACCTAAGTGAAGAGACAGCTGCTAGTATTTTTGAGAAAAGAAAGACAGTGACATGCCGAGCCACACACCATTATCCAACTACCAACTAGAAAGGAGGTCCCTCTTTAAGAGGGTTTATTGAGGTCTGACTCTCAATAGAGAGAGCTTCTGTTGTGTCACAGACAGGCAAGGTGCTTTATGGAAAAAACACGTCATGAGTACATCAGTCTCTTTTTTTATTTGTGCAAAAATGCATTCTACGGACCATTAAAAAAAAGCCCAAATTTATACTATGAGGAAGTAATGTGGACCAAGAACAGAGATGACATTGGAGTTAGGTTTGCACATGGGTCAACATTTTTATGAATCTTAAAAGTTTGTAATGTCCATAAAATAGACTCATTTAATATTATGGTGATAGCCAATAGTTAGAATTTAACAGATTTTGCAAGCCATATTTACTCTCTAAGAACCCATGATCTGATCAACTTTATCCATTTACTTTACACTCCTTGCTTGAGATACAAGACAAAATGTTGGTGGGGTGTTGACCCTACTATTCATGTGCATGTTTAAATGCAACTCTACTGATTGGATTGGGCTGGCGGAAGGGTAGAGTAAGATGAGAGGAAACTCTTCTCTAGTTTGCCAGAATGAAAAGCTGATGTTATTGCCCCTAGGGAAAAGTAAATAACTATTGTACAGTATAGACTTTTCATTTAGATCAAAGAAAAAGCCAAGGTAGAGTCTTCATATCATATAGGAATGATAATGGGCAAGCTATTTAAATTGTTACAATAATTTCCTAGCTAAAACCTTCATATACTTATAAGTGCTTATATACTTACAAGATATCATACTGCCATACAAAGAACCTATAAAAATAGGGCTAAAAATAAAATTTGACAATGAAAACTATGCTTGAAATTCACTGTATATGATGAACCATTTACAGTAGAAAGCTCTTCCAACTATTTCCTCCAACCCAGTGGTTCCCAAATTTGTTGAGCACCAGATTCTCATGAGTACTCACTTAAAAATGCAGGTTCTCAAGCCTCGTACCCTGAAATTCTAATTCAGTGAACCTCAAGAAGGGCTTTATAATCTAGACTATAGACGACATCCCTCTGGACCCTCCTGCAAGTGGTGTTCAGCCCAGCCTTGTAGAAAACACTGGATTCAAATCATCCTTAATGTGTTTTCACTGTAGTTGGTCTCTGAAATGTGTCCTGCTTTACCTTTAATATGAACTTTTCAGACTAGTGGATACTAATCAGAGAGGTGGAGATTTATGGATTTTTAAACACCTTTATTTGAACTAATTTTAGGATCACAGATTATATATAATATATATATAAAACCCATGCCTGGGTTTTGGCCCGCAACCCAGGCATGGGTTTATATATATAAAATGTAAAGACCTACTTCTTAAATGGTCCTTCTATGATGCTGCACATGGTGAAATGCTAATTGGGTGTGGTAAAAACATGAGAACTGAGCTTTCTCTTGGCTTTGCACCTATCATAAAATAACATGCCCACACATATTTATATAGGCTTTAAATATTTTAATCTAGAAAGTTATAACCATTTATTGATAGCTGGTTACTCCTTTTTTGGCAGGGCTGGTATTTTTATGCTTCAAAATATGATACCAGTCACCTTAGAAGTGGAGAACCATACCAACTCATAGTATTTAAATTAAGCTTTCAAATCATGCAGTTTTAGAATATATTCTGAATAGTTACTGCTACACTTTTCATGAAAAAAATATGCAGTCTATGTAAAATAGACTTTATCCAGTCATTAAAAAATACATTTGTTTGTTTTTTTATCATGTAGGCATGCTAGTGACCTGTGTACAATCTCCAAATAAAATACCATCATCAAATATTTCAATTCCATAGTGTGGCTAAATTCTGTTATACCTGAATATTCAAAGTGATTTAAAGTATTTATTTAGCTTAATAGAGCTTGAGTCATTTCATGTAATGATTGAAAGAAGGAATCATTATCATGTAAGAATGGTGAAAATTAAGTTAAATATATTTTAACACGTGAATTTCTAAAGCTGATAGCAATAAGGAATGTACTAAGAAGACATTTTCTCTTTATTATTCACATTAACTATGCCATTTTCATATTCTGAAAGCATAATGAGATCCATAAATATGGTAATTATATTTAATACTATATAGTCAATAAAGTTAAAAATTAAATACAGTGAAGGTGCCACGTTTTTCTTATTGACTACTAGTGAAAAAATACCTCCTCTGTTGCAAAGACAGCTGCCACTATTAGTTAAAAATCCCTACTGTGTAAATTGGTATTCAGGTATTTTCTGAAAAGTGAAAAGTGAGGTTTTTCCTACAATAGGCGATTATAGCTTCTTTATAACAGTTAAGACCTATCACATAAATCCTTCTGTGTTCTGGTTTACTGATCTACTCCATGAAGTCATTATGGACTACTGTGCCCATCCAGAAGCCCCAGGGCCCCTTTAAAATCTGTTTCAGATTTCAGATCCTGCTGACAGAAAGCACATGTTCTCCAAACCCAGATACAATGCATGAATAGGTACACTGGTTTTAGCATTGAAATTTTCATTTTACATAACTCAAACTGGATGTGGGTTTTGCTTCTTTTTGAAAAAATTTTGAAAGATTTTATTTATTTATTTTTAGAGAGAGGGGAAGGGAGGGAGAAAGAGAGGAAGAGAAATATCAATGTGCAGTTGTCTCTTGTGTACCCTCTACTGGGGACTTGGCCCGCAACCCAGGCATGTGCCCTGACTTGGAATCGAACCAGCAACCCTTTGGTTCATAGGCTATCACTCAATCCACTGAACCACACTGGCCAGGGCTAGTTTTTGCTTCTTAAAAATCATCACAAATGTTGGAGAGGTAGGGAGGGAAAGAGAGTTGGTGGGATGGAGGTGATGAGGGAGGATTGGATGATTAGATAGGACTTAGATGAGTAAAACTTTAAAACACCTAGAAAACCTTTTTCCTAAATTGATTCCTGGATCCACTACAGCAATAGTAAAGGTGAATGCCAGCTGAATATCCAAACACCTCTCTCCCCTCTGACCTAGAAGATTTGGATCTGCTGGTGAAAGTACAGCAACATCTCCACAATGCTGCCCCATTGTTCTTCCAGGAGTTTCCATTGTAGTAGACTTCACAAATGAAGAGAACTTCTGCTAACAGCAACACTAAGGTTGTGGGCCCAGTGAACAGCCACTGGTAATAACAGTGTTCAAGACAGAGTGATGATGGCTAGGTCAGTGTGGTCTGAGAGAGGAGGCAGTTGCCCAGCATTGTGGATTGTGAGGTTCTATCCTTGGCTCTGTTGCTGGTTGGGAGTTTGACATTGAACTTTAATTATCTTCAGTTTTGATCCATTTTGTTTAGAAGACATAACCATGTCTGTATCTTCCAAAGGAGATCATACACTAGTTACCTAAGAAATTACCCACGCATGAAAGAAACAGTCTTGGCTTGCTACCCTAAGGGTATAATGAGAACACATTTGAAAATAATATGACTGAACTTCTAAGTAAAGTTACCTTAACTACAGTGAATTATGAAGCTATTGTGACATGTGAATTTATTACTAAGTTGTAAATAAGTCCCTTAAGTGGTCTTGTCATTTTTTTCTGATTTATTTCATAGTATTTGAAAAATTTCAAATGAGATAAATCATGGACCATGAAGAAAAAGGCCTCTATTCTGTATCTGGTCTTGTGATGTGCATGGATAATTTAAAAACTTGACATTACAGGGAATTCAGAATAAGCATGAAAACTCAGTCAAATAAAAAAGTTGACACTAACTTGAATTTATCCAAAGGATATTTCTCCCTCTAACTATATTTCCCAAAGGTAAGAAGGTTGGATAGCTCTACTAGGGCAGACAATGCATGAACACACTGATATCAGAAACCAAATCAAAGGATTCCAGGAACTTCTTTCATAGCTTGTGCCTCAATTTCCCAGAATATTCTGTTCTGGCTCTGTCTGTTACTGCAGTTCAGTACAAGCTCCACACCTAGCTGCTGTAGGATTTCCAGCAAGCTGGCTAATCAGTCTTCGTCTTTATTTTGCCATCTATAAACAGGAATAATAATAGTACCTGCTGCATAAAGCTGTTGCAAGAATTATTCCAGTATAACACTTAGCAAGATGACATAAAATAAGAGCCTCATAATCTTAACCATTATAATTTATATTTATTGCAATTATTATAATTAGGTGTCATCATTTCTCCCTATTAGTAAGCTTTTTGTATCTTTGTACAAGAATTAATGTGTGACTTTTTACATTGCTCTTATGGAAAGAATAAAGGCCCTCGACGAGTGGCTCAGCTGGTTGGAGCGGTCCTACACACCAAAAGGTTGTGGGTTCAATCCCACTCAGGGCGCATACCTAGGGTACGTGTTTGGGGTGCATATAGGAAGCAATTGATTGGTGTTTCTCACATCAATGTTTCTCTCCCTCCCTTTCTCTCTAAAATCGATAAAAAACATATGCTTAGGTGAGAATTTAGAAAAAAGAATAAAAGAGTGATTGAAGGAATGAAATAATGATTGGGGAATAAAAAGCAATCCCCTGAGATCAAGGGAGCTGTTATACTAGAAGACAATGTAACCAAAGTAGCATACATGTGCAGTCCCATAATGTTTATGATTTCAGGCACTGCCCCTTTATTTAGTTAGTCTATGTTTCAGGCACATAGTTATGCTTGTTGAGAAGGTAACTGACTCTCTTGGACAAAAAGAGCTTCTTGATTGGGATAAAACATTGGGGGTAAGGATAATTTGTCTAGGGTATATTCTGAGGAGTGTCATTTATTTTTTAAAAAAATTCAGAAGCCAAGAAAGTAGAATGTTAGGGATTAAAGGTGATTCAAAGACTCACAGGCCATTCCATGGGGAAACCAACACAATATCAACAACCACAACAATCAGAAGAATTTAAGAATGACCACAGGATCACTGAGATAGGGCCCAGGAGGTAGATAAGTGCTATAGAGATAAGAAGGAATAAAAAAAAAAATAACTCAGCATCTGGAAGGAGTTGAGAGAAAAGAGAAGGGTTTGGTGACACTGGGAGATGGTTGGAGATCCTGCTGAAAACGTCTCACAGGGAACAAATGCTCATTCTCATAGTATTTCCTGCCCCCAAATTCATTTCAAGATTTCCAGAGTTACTCCAATTAATTATCCATATATCTTTAAAAATACAAATTAATGAGCTCAAGTGGGAAGAGATATTGGACATTGATACTTTTGTATGAATTATGTTTTCCTCAACTCGATCTTCTTGGTCCCCCTGACCTCAGTAAACAGCAACACCACCCTGCCAGTTACTCAGGACAAAAACCCTGGAATCGGCTCTCTCCCTCAGTGTCCATGTAATCCATCAGCAAGTTAGTAAGATATTCTGTCAAAATGTGCATAGTGTGTGAACACTTTTCACCACCTTCCCCACTTTACTCAGCGCAGTTCCTGGTCTTCTCTACCCGGTATCATCCAAGAGTCTGATAACTGGTGTCTGCTGCGGCCATTGCCTGCCTCCTAGTGGCTAATCTCCTCTCCTCACAGCAGTTAGAAAGACTCAGTTGAAAGACCCACTCACTATGCTACTCCTTTGCTCAAAATCCTGTAAGGGTCTTCTGTCACCCACCCACACCCTTTGCCTTACCCTGAGCTAGGCATGCTCCTACCTCAGGACTCACATCTCTTTGCAATCCTTTTGCCCAGACTTTTCCCCAGCACAGTGCATAGAACAATCCCTCATTTTCTGTAGGTCTTTAATCAAATGTCATCTTCCCCAACCACTCCACGTAAAATTGGAACCCTGTACTCTACAGATGTTACCTCTTAACCATTTCCTATTCGCTTTCTCTCATTTATTTTTAACACTTATTATTATCACACCCTATATTCATATGTTTATCTTATTTACTATTTATCTCTCCTACAGAAATATAAATGCCAGGAGAGCCAGAGTTTTCTGTTTGTTTGTTTTTTTTACTGTTATATTCTCAGCATCTATAACATCTGCTACATAAAAGGTCTTCAACAAATAGTTTCTACATAAAATTAGTGATTTAACTATTTTAATTATGTGGTTTATTGCTTAAAATTCAGCTGCAGTAGCGTCCCTGTGAGTCTTTGATATGCCTGACATTTGTGTGTATTGGGGGTGTGGACAACTTTGACATAGAAAAGCAATTTGGAATTGAGGCCTTGGCACACGGGAAAGCATTAGTGAGTCCAAAAATGGAGAAAGGAAAAGTGGGTCCCTGAGCACCCAGAAGGTACAATGAGGATATTGGTTACCTGGGTGACATCATCAAGAGTTATTAAAAACTTCAAGGACATTATAAGAAAAGAAAAAGCTTTTTTTCTCAATTTTATATTTTGCCTTATACAGGCTACCACTCCTTCTTCTTTCCAGATCAGTAGAGATTCTCAAAAGGGACCATGGAGCTCCAAAGCTTCCAGTACTTTATTCAGAAATTGGGTTTCATACAGCGAGCCCCATGGCCCCACACTCACAGTTGACCGGCTCTGCAGAGCCTAGAATACCAAAGGGAAGAGAGGGGTGGCTGAGGATCTGACATCCCAGGATATTTGTGCAAAAGCAGAGCTCCATTTATCACACCTGACCCTCTCCACTCCTGCCCTTTGATTAAGACTTTATTCTTGCTTCTCCTGCCTGGAAAATTCCAGTGGCAGGATCCAAGAAAAGGTTTTTTTTGGACAGGACAGGTTTAATAACCAGTGAAAAATAGAAGATAGGCATGAAGATAGGGCAAATTGTCCATGGTTTATCATCTTCAGGGATACCCTTAAAAAGCCAACTTTTTCTTTTTGAGTAATATAGTACAAAAAAAGAAAGAAAATGCCCACTAGTGATGATAGTACCTGCGGGTGAGGGGAAGACACATTTTCACAGATTATTGTGGAACCGCCACATAGGAAACTCTTAGCTGCGCCACATAGGAAACTCTTAGCTGCAGGCAGCTACCTACTGATTTGTTCACGTTTATTCTCCATATTCAATCCAGCCTCCAAACTGGACAGTGAAGAGCAAAGGTAGGAGAGAATAGTTAAAGCACAGACCCATGCCAGAGCCCTTCTGTTACTAACGTGTATTATCTTAACATGATTTTAGTTGTATTTACAACCTTTCTTATTCAAATACTGATGATGTAATGCTTGAAATTAAGGGAAGTAAAGCAAATAAAATGTCATTCATCAGAAAAATTATTCAACTCCTGGAAACAGGTAAAAGAGAGTAATGGTTATTCATTCAGCATGGTGCTGCACTTGAATTTTCCTCAGCATGGCTTCTTTAGAGTTCTGTAAGTACAGGGGTTAATTTGATTTTTATCCAGTACATTCAAACATTCAAATAATGTCTATCGAATGGAATAGCCTTAATGTTTATGATTTATTATACTGTAAGACACCAAACTAATTTTGTATCTAGCCCTTTGATTTACCCATATATATGTATTTCTAGCTCTTCAAATGCACTTTGTACTAGTTTTAACATCTTCCTGGCTCCCCTGTTAGTTAATGACTTGAATACAATCCTTGACTTGTTCATTTTACCTTTGTAGGAGAGTTATACTTTTAACTTTTGAAATTATACTGTAACACTCTAATAATTTTTATTAGCTTTCACATACCATCCTATATTCTACTGAACTTCCCTAATGGGAGTAATTTCATTGGTAAATGATTTCCTGCTTATTTCAAAAACTGAAGCACTACACTGATTATGTGTCTTCCCTGTTTTCCATAACTATTCCACCCATACTTCTAAATATTTATATGATTGATTCTCATATGTTCATAGATCCCAGGTTTCGCCAGCCTTCTGGACTGTAACGAGTTATTTGTCCAAGTTAGTTTTCCTGAAGCTACTTAATTAACTAGTAGGTAATTAGAAAAAAATGTATTTAATGGGTCAAATTTCTTTTCCTCTATCCTTATCACTCTGAAAGCAGATATCTGAGTCAAAATATATGAGACTCTACATTGATAATACACTGAGTTCAACATACAGAAAAATAGTCTGTCTCAGTAAAGGGTTAAATTAAATGATGCAATAATGGCACACAAAAGCAATTCCACCATTAAAGGTTATGCTACAAGCAATTTAAAGAGAGAAAAACTAAAATAGAATATAGACATATAAAACAGTTTTTGAAAACAGCTATTGTTCTGCCTGTTGCTACTATGCCTACAACATGACACTTTCCGAGGGGCACAGATGGCAAGTTCAGGACAGTCACAGAAATGATTTCTTCTTCAGGAAACCTTTTCTTCTGGTTGTGGCCATTTTTGTCATTATTCGGAACTTTATCAAAGGAGAGCCAGAATAAAAGCAAAAAGAATCATTTCTAAAGATTATTATATATGATTAGAGTATTCTACAATTTGTTATTATTTCTCAGTTATTCTTACATTCACTTCACTCTTATTTTTACCAATTTTTTCTAAAGGATAGATGGAAATACTGACATTAAAGAAATAAGATAAATGAAATGAGAAAATTGGTATGGTCACATAATAGAGTTTAGGAATACCATTTTGTCAATGTGCTACTGAATACATGTCAGTGTTGGCTAATATCATTTAGAAAATTGTTAATATTCTTCTACATCATAGTAGGTAAATAATAAAGAATACAAAGTTAAAAAGAAAAAAATGTAAATGACACAAACTTTCATTCCTAGTGAGAGTTCCTGTATTATGGTGCTTAATTGAAAACAGAAATGCAAAATCTTGTTCATCTGATATGCCACACCTCTTTCGGTAAAAATTTCTGATAAACACTGAAAATTAAGTTAAGTTGTTCAGTTCCTGTTCATGTCCCAATGGATCATCCTTTAAGTTTGAATTTATGAGTATTTTTCTGAACAAAAAAATTAGTTTGTGACAGATCAGCCATCATTGATTTAGACACCTTTAAATATTAACTAGTATAAGCTAAAACCTTGTAAAAATTGAGGTCAGATTTGGCTCAAGGTCACATTAATATATTTCTCATCTTATACTAGTGACATTTGCTGAATATTACCTTGGGCTGCATTTTTAGCATTCTCTCTGGCATGGCTGAGATTAGATGTGACATTTCTTGGCCAGAATAAAACACAAGGTCGATTCTCGAGAATATAATACTATATTTTCCATGCAATTTTTATTTGCTTATCTATAGTACACAGGCAGTTTATTTTAAAGCATGGGACTTATAAACTACTACTAGCACATGCTAAATTCTTCTCCTTAAAGGATGCCTCTCAACATTGTCCCAGCCTATATGACCACTTCCAGGGCCCTCAGCAAAATCCCTGAGAAAATAACCACAGTGGAGGTCAGAATTCTCCAGCTACTACTGTAAGAGGTTGAGGGAGTTTATTCTCCTGCTGCCTGGGGTGGGTTATAGGTCCATCAGGGAGAGAGTTTCCCATTGAGATAATGTTTCAAAGGATGATTAGCATATGTAAACCCACCAGAATGATTATTCAATTCTATTATAAGTAAAATAAGATTTTCCAGAACTCAAAACAATTATTTATAAAAGTACTTAGCAGAACAACTGATTGGTAAGTTTGTAATAGGAAGAACAATTTTGAAATATTTTGAATTATACACAATATTTTATTTTTACCTAAAACCTTGAAAGAAAAAAATAACAATAAAATAAAATAATGATGATGATGATAATAATAATAATAATAATAATACCCCACCTTTGGCCTGAGAGCCAGCTTTGCTCTTGTAATCCCCGTTACATCCCTTTACCCTGATGAGAGTCAATTAATAAATGAAAATATACTTGAAGTTTTCTCTGAAAGATATGCAAGGCTTATAAAGTTCAGGCATTTTTCTAAACCAAACATGGATACTTACTCCTTAAAATTAAGTAAAAATCTTAAAAATCACTAGTAATATCCAGTAAGAAGGAAACTGTCAACTTAAAAATTAAAATACAGTTACAATCTCTTCTTGGTATGGCTACTGGTTCTGAGCTAATGGCACAGTAGAATATACCAAACATACAGTTATGAGCTTATTTTGTTTTAAACCAGGTCTTATCTAAAAAGGCACACCTAGAGGTGGGTTTAGAATCCTGATTATAGGATTATATTTATCAGTAATTTGGATTATTAAAAAACTTGAAAACAATGTCCTTACTCCTTAATATAAATATTATTTATAAACAATAAATACTATTAGGAGAAACTCAACAAGAGGCCAGTAAATACCCATTTCCTTCTTCACGCAGCTTTCTGTCTGGGTAGGCATCTGGGAAATTTTACTATATGTCAAAGGAGACTGAACTGTGTGCTACTTCAACTCTATTAAATAAAGTCACTGTCGACATTTGGGTTGAAGCTACAGAGCACTTATAGCTCTTTATATCTATAAGGAGTGCAATGAGCCATCCAAGCTAACTCAGCAGAGAGAGCATTTACTAACAAAATGATTGTAGAGACCCATTGACTTGATGGATGTCTGGGATTGTAAAAAATAGAGGAGCCCATGATGAAAATGGGAACAGATCGGAAAGCCTTTAACAGGTTCCCTTATCCATCCTAGTATGGTTTATTAGCATGACACAAGCTCCCAGACTCTCTCTCTCTCTCTCTCTTTAATGATACTGTTCTATGAACCAATGAATGTTTTCATTTGGAAAATAAGAAAGCATTGACATATTATCTGAACTGTGGTTTCTTTAGTGATGCCAAGGGAATGAATATGCTAATTCTGTGCTTTGAGGAATGTACTGGATAAGGCCCATTACTTCACTGATGTCGGTGGATACTAGGCCCGGGTGAGAAAAGGTTAACATTAGGTACCTTGGAGTATTTCATCAGGCAGAAGTTATGACTTAGGAAATGGAAAATTTCAGTGACACTCTTATATACTTTAAGATGGTGATTTTCATATGACATTCTCCCAAGTAAAGTTTAAGTTATTATTTGTTAATTTTGATACCTGAAGCAATTCACCTCGAACCGTCGCTTGATTCTTCATAAACAAAGCAATTACTATGAAACACTGCCACATAAATCTTGAAATATCCACAAAATCATATACAAATAATTCTTTTCCATATAGGAGTAAAAGACAATCTCCTTCATATACACATGAATGTACAAAAACATGTTCTTCACGGAAACGGTATTTCCTTGGGCTTTTAGAGCAGGAATTAAATAACAGCAGAAGCGCTAACTGGAAAGATTTTCCCCTGGCTTTAAAACTGGAACGAAACAACTCTCAACATTTGCAAAACATTCCTTTATTATTAGAAATAAATTATTTGTATAAAAATTGCATGCGTCAACCATTGCATTTATTTTTAGCACAACCCAGGGCTTCAATCCGGTCAGCCATTACAAGGAACAGATTCATTGTCTTATACAAGTTGAACAATGTGGGACAAGAACAGGAGTTCTCACAATCACAGAAAAATACTTACAAGAGTAACATCAGACATGGTTTATTTCAACAGCATTGTTTTTCACAAGCTAACATTAGTTTTCCTTTTGTGGTTTATTTTTAACTGCTCATGAGTAAGCGATACTTTAGCTTGACACTCATTGGTTGTATTGTAGAACACGGGTTTCTTCACTCTCTGTTATTGGTACTTTTGGCTCATGGCTACTGTTTGCTCCTTACAAGATTGACTATTGATTTGATTGTAGTCTACAGAGATCTCCAAGAGTGAGTCTTTGGTGGTGCATGTTCACTGTTTTAGATCACATACCAGATTTCTCCATATTGTGTCATTTCCCTGTTTCAGATTGAATGATTGCTATAGCTGATATATGTTGTCTTGGTAGAGGAAGCTGTTAAGAGAAATTAAGGGAAATTAATAGTATATAATAATAAATCATTTTGATAAAATAATTTTAAAATTCAAACTCCATAATGACTATTGTTATAATATTCACATTTTATTATACTACTTATTTTTTTAAACTATCTAGTAGGAATTCAATGATTGTAGGAATAAACATGAAGAAGCAATTTTAATCTGCAAAACCAATACTCTCATTTACAGTATAAGTATTTAGCAGAACACTAAAAATGTAACAATTCTAATCTTTAATAAATTTAGATGAAATTTAATTAAGTATATATTTTGATTAATACAGATTTGCAGTACAAAAATTGAAAGAACAAATAAATTATCTATCCTGGAGTACACACACAATAAAAGGTTTTTTACAACCTCAGTTAAATTCTGTGAGTCTGCTTTGGTGACCAAAAAGGGTTACTGATCATAATTAATTATACTTTGAGAATGAGTATATCTTCCATTTAAAAATGACACTTGAAAACTCTAAAAGGAAACATAGTAAAATACCAAGTACACAGAGTATTTGTAAATATTAAAGTAAATATGATTATTGCCAATACATATTTATGATCTGCTTTCAAACAAAGGATACAAATGGAGATGTTAAAAAATAAATAACCTCAAAGAAGGAATGAATAGATAATTAGAACCAACTAACTATAAGTAAAACTCATCACTAGAAAATTATTAGAATGATATAAATAACAAAATATTCTAAGTCAAATTTACATTTATACTTAAATTTCCAGTAAATCTAAATCCAAACAATTCCTTTGGGATTTGAAAGATGTGATAGAATAAATACTCTGTTCCAAAATTCAAATGTGATATTCTGTGTTTCTGTGGAATTCTGGAATGAATGAATAATCAGAAGAAGAAATACATGGGAAAAATGCAAAATATATATGTATTTCACTATATAAATCCAATTCAGGATGAAACAGATTTTGAAGGAATTATTTAGTTTTATATGGAAGCTGAATGAATAATAAAGCTAGACCCTTCCTTACATATGCAATCTACAAGAGACTCACTTCAAATCAAAAGACCTACAGAGACTGAAGTAAAGGGATAGAAAAGATATTTCATGAAAATGGAAATGAAAAACAAGCTGGGATGGCAATACTTATACCAGACAAAATAGACTTTAAAACAAAGACTAGGTAACAAGAGACTAAGAAGGACCCAGCAACTTCATTTCTGGATATTTAGTCAAAGAAACCCAAAACACTGAATCAAAAAGATATATACATCCATATGTTAACTGCAGCATTATTTACCGTAAAAAAACAAAGGGAAGAAACCTGCGTCCATCAATAAATAAATGGATAAAGAAGTAGTGATATATAATGAAATATGATTCGGCCATAAAAAATAATTAAATCTTGCCATCTGCAACAACATGGATGTACCTAGAGGTTATTGTGCTGAGTGAAATAAGGGAGACAGAGGGAGATACTGCCATGTGCTTTCACTTATGTGTGGAATCTGAAGAACAAAATAAACAAAAAAGCAGAATAGAAACAGATTCATAGATACAGAGAACATCTGATGGTTGCCAGATGGGAGGACTGTTGGGGGGATGGATGAAAAAGACGAAGGGATAAAGAAGTACAAATTGGTAGTTACAGAACGGTCATGGGGATGTAAAGTGCAGCATAGGGCATATAGTCAATAGTATTGTAATATGTCTGTATGGTATCAGAAGGGTACTAGATTTACCAGGCTGATCACTTAGTAAGTCACATAATGTCTAATCACTGGGTGGTACATCTGAAACTAGTATAATACTGTGTATCAACTATAATTGAAAAAATTAGATAAAAAGGGAATAATTTAGTTTTTGAACATCAAATAAGGAAATTGTAAAGCTCTCCCTCTGACATAATTGGCAATCGGACTCATTTCCTGTTAGTGCACATCACCACGGGTACTGACCAGACAAGGGTTCAGAGACTGAGCCCCCGCAAAGTGCACCAGCACTAGCATCGGTACCGGCAGCCAGAAGAAGTGCTCATCGCAGATGCTTTTGCTGTTTTCAATAAAATTGAATATTAGGAGCTTCATGCCAAAATAGGTGACATATCTGCTTTCTTATCTACATTGTTCATACTTCTTCTAGGTTAATTTTGGGGCACAGTGGAGAGGAAGCATATTTTAGACCTGGTGTTAAATCATATTGTTCCCTACAAAATGAGTGAAAAGTTTACTAAGCCAAGTTAACGGTCCTCAGTTTTATCACTGGTCAACAGTTGAAAATATTGGGGTTTTGTGGGTGTGGGAGCACAGTAGGTTTGTGTGCGACTAGCTGTTGTCTGAGCAAACCCAGACGGAATCCTACTCTTCTACGTAGCCCATGCACAAGGTAGGTGTCCACTATATTTGCTTTGGTGTGAAGTAAAATAAAGTAAGTTTTATGCCTATTTACTTTTTTATTTTGTTTTTATTTCTAATTTATATAACTTTCATATGCCTCCAAATTTCTTCGAAGAAAATAAAATGTGTACTTCAACTGTGTTTTTGATGGACTTTCATAAAGCTTTGTACACAAGATAAAGAAAAATTACCGTAAGAGTTAGAAAAATGACCCTCAAAAAGGTTCAATTTCATGCTTTACTCAGTATATTCAACAGTAACTAAAAATGTAGCAAATATTTATCAAGCTTGCAGGAAGCTACAGAGAAAAATTATGGTTGAAATACAAGAAAAATTGTCAAAAAGATCTTAAAGAAGAAGGATACTCAGATGTTTATTCAAAAGAAAATGACTTGGATCAGACCATCTTCAAGAATCATTCCAGCTTTAAAACCACAGCTAGTTAAAGATGCGTACTTCACTTTTTTAAACTCCTAGAAGTGAACACAAGGGGAAAAGGTGGTAGAATTCCACTGGGAATTGAGACTGTAATTTAGAAAAGGAAAGTAATCTTAATAATTCTAATGTTTAGAAAAAGAAGTTCAAGGCTCTGGTAACTGATGATTCAGTCAACATGAAAACAATGGCAAAAACCTTGTGAATGGCAGATAGTTTGCAAGGACTTTTATCACAGCACAGAATTATTCCAGAGCAAAATGGACTAGAGATGTACATGTGAACTAGCAGAGAGCGTTTTGACAGCGGCAATAAATATGTGGAAATTAGTTTTAGAACCCAGCAACAAGGAATTTGCTGTGCACACCGCACTGTGCTTATAATCTAGGGAAAGCAAATCTACGTCTAGCAGTAGCTGTGTTCATGAATTATTCATGAGCAGAGCTGGGGAATACCATGTTACACCCACTTGTTAATCAGGTATGGTTGACAAAATTCATATGTATCAACTTCGTTTCTAACTTCCTTCCTGCCCTTTCATGAAACAATACAACTTTTTTGTTTGGTTGGTTGAAATGTAGTTTTCTGCAAATCCAATGGATCTGTTGGTCTCCCTTCCAGCTTCACATTACTTGTATTTTTTTTCTGTGTAGCTTTTGAAGCTTTTAAAACCTTAAATAAGTAACCAGAATTGCTGGCATTGAAAAGTCATCACTGAGATGAAGTTTCTAAGTATGATGGGCTGGAGGAGCTGCTCCACGGCCATGAAGGAAAAGGCTTGCAGATTGCATGTATATCAAAAATATACAGCTCCTGTGTCAGAAAAAATCCCAACAATAGAACCATAGTCATAATTCTTGAAATCCTCAACATAATTGAAGAAAGGAGGGATTCTAAAACAGTAATTTTTTAATTTAAGTCTTCTCTTTTCTAATAACTACAGACAAATCTATATTTTCATGGCACAGATGTTATATTTACCTTTATATGAAGATTTAGAGTTTACAAAGCACTTTTTTCATGTATGGCGCTTTCACTTCATTGTAATGATGGTGACTTATCGATAGTCTGGTAGCAGAAAGCGCGGGGCTGCAGCCACACAGACACTGCTCCGGTGCATTCATCAGCCTGGATTTGCTGAGAACAGACTCCACCCATTTCAAGAGGCAGAGTTTTAAATCTGAGGTGGTATGGGGCTAGTTACAGATATGAAATGGCAAAGGCTTTTCCAATGTTCAGTTACACTTCTGAAGACCTGATTCACTTTTAGAAGACACATATTGCATTTAAGCTATTCAAGTTATTGAAACTTTTAGACAGTTTATGCTTTTAGAAGACTTTTGACTCCATTAAAACCACTGGTACATGTAGTAAAGATAACAGGAACCCTGGGGTCCATAATACTAGTCATGTAAGTGAACAGAGGTTAACAATGTTTACCTGGAGTATGATTGTGCAAGGATGTGTGAAGATTTCATGCACTGTTTCTCCAGAATGTGCAAACTATAATCACTTTACCTGGGCACAATTTATTCAAACCCAAACTACTCCTATAAAAAAGGAATGCAGTAAATTTCCAAAGTATAATTTAACCTCCTTTTAGGTAGTAATTGACTTGATCTTGATTCAGCCTTTTAACTTTCTTTATATGCCAAAAGTGAGCGTGTGGCTCCTCCAGGATATTATAGGGTTACTTTCCATAAAGGCCTCACAATGGTAATTTTTCATTCTTATTTCAGAGAAAACAGGGAAATGTATATATGCTGTATAATTTCCATTTGATCATCAACATATGATAATAGAGGAAAACAGAAAATGTATGAGACTTAGTTCTATAACATGGGATTAGTCTTTAGCAATACTCAAAATTTTCCTCTTCAGGGAACCTATTTATTTTTTAAAAGGGTGGGAAAGTTGATGAATTTTTTTCTCACCGCAGTCCATAGATGAGTCTGGGATCACTGGCATTTATTCCATTGTAATAGGTTGTCCGTGTTTGCAACCATAGTTTATAAAGTTTTCCGGATTGAGGCTGAAAAACAAGTACGACTCTAGACACTGGTGGATCACACTAAGTGTCAGTGTTCAGAGAGTCTCACTGGCTAACAGCAGCTTCCTGTCATCTCACAGGAGGTTTTATCTTCCTGTACTGATGATTTCAAGGCAGAAAAACACAGAGAAGATTCTGCTCTCAAATCGTAAGCACTCTACTCTGAGGACTCTGAGAGGAGCTCTAGTTCATCTTTTGCTAGGACCCCAAGTAGGCCCATTTCTCGTTAATTGCTTACCAATAATCAGAAATGGCTATAATATTTTTTAAGCATAACCCATTCTTATCATACCTTCTCTTTCAGTTTCTCAAGGTTTCGTGTTTGAAGAAAGGTGAATATGTGCAGAGTGTTTGTAGATTTCTTAAAAAGCTTCTTTCTTTACAAGTGCCTAATTTGGTATCGGTGAGCTGAAGGTAATGTTCCTAGAGCATCTGGCCTATAATTTCAAGAAGTCTGATAGTAATTGAAGCCAATAAGTTTAATTAATCAATATTTATCTTCTAAGGGCATGTATGCATGGGGGCATTTATAGTAAATAATGTTCATTTGAAAAATCTTGATGTAAGAGAGGGTTTATATATCTAGTGAAGACTTTAGGTTGTTATTATAATTAAGGGAGATAAAATCAACTCTTAATCTTCCCTGTATTTCATGTCAAAAATACAGAGAATAGGGGAAACAGCCTTCTGGAGAAATCTGAGAGGAGAACAGTGTTTTTACATAAGGTGTTAGCCTTAATTATTAAATGCCTGTGTTGTATTTCCAAAAGACAGGAAGCCACTGTAATTGCAAGTACCTTTGCTTTTATTTATTTTTGATCCAACTGCAGGAGTAGTAATATGATGTTGGTTATTTTTGTTTGTTTGTTTGTTTGTTTTAACTATACTCAGCTTTCTGGTGCTTTTACAATACAAATTTTCATCTATTTGCTACTCTTCCATAGATACCAAGATGAACTGAATAAATCAGTTAACTCTCCTGGATTAGCTCAATACTTGTGTATGATTTAAACTTTCTTCTTTGGGGGTGGATTGTGAAGAAGAGGAAGGTAGACACGGAACGGTGAAGCCTAGTGGTGGTTGCAAAAAAGGATTCTATTTTCAGCATCACAAAGCTTTCAGACAAGAGTTCTTATAATCTTAATATGTTCAAGAAGGTAAATCAAATGAAGTCAAAGAAGGGGACCACTTGGGAGAGACAAGTATTAATCTCACATGTCATTTAACCAGTTTTTTCATTTCCCTAAATATCCAAATAACATTTATTTGTCTAAGATCTTTGATAGTATGTTCTATAAACATTAGGTAATTATCAATGCTATAAAAAGCAACCAATAATGAACTAACAAAGATTAAAGAACTGTTCCTAGTTACTAAAAGATAATTTTATATTTGGAAGATAGTTCCAAGTCATAAGCCCTGTAATGCCTCAAAAGAGAGACTTGAGTGTCACACTTTGGAAAGAGATTGTGTGTGCATGTTTGCGCTCTGGAGGAGAGCCATGCACCTTGAAACAATGTGGTTCTAACCAAGTGATTCTCACAGCCATGATGGTCTCACAGTGTGCAAGTTCCATCGTGCCCCTGGAACCACGCAGCACAGTCCCCAAGACTAGTAGAAGAATGTTCAACGTACATCTATTAGGAAGTGCTCCCGCTCTTGACCATCGGAAAGTCTACAGATGACTTACTGTTGGTTTCAAGACTCTCACAGAGTTCACTTTTCACCTCGCCATTTGGTCTGTCATTTCCTTTTTGGATCAGTTTGCTTTGCATGGTGGCAGCTGTCACCACAGCCTTGAAGCTTCTTTTGCGTTTTTGAACGTTCTGCTCTGGATGAAAAATTATAATATAAACCTTGGGCATATAGAGCATGCCCAGAGACACCGAAGCACTTAAGCTCATGGAGACAGTAAGTGTTGTTGTTTGGATGTACATCTGAAGGGAGGAAAAAAGAATTAATGTTGGTGAGCCTGATGTAAGATAATGCAAATAACAATCGTTTCCTGAAATTATTCCAGCTTCTCTACTAAGGTTGCATGAGAAGGTACTTATTGAAATTGCCCTTAATTATAGTCAAGAATTTTTGTTGTTTTTAACTTTATTTTTATTGTTGACACTATTACAGATGTTCCCATTTCCCCCACCCCTTTGCCAAACCCCACCCAGCCTCCGCCCCACTCCCCTCTGGCTGTCATGACCCTGTGGTCCGTATCTTTGCATTTTTTTGTTTGTTTAATCCCTTCACCTTCATTCATCCAGTTCTCTCCACCCCTACTGCTCTGACAGCTGTCTGTCTGTTCCATGTGTCCATGCCTCTGTTTCTATTTTGTTTGTCATTTTTGTTGTTCATGAGATTCCACATATGAGTGAGACCACATGGTATTTGTCTTTCTCTGACTGGTTTATTTCACTGAACATAAAAATCTCCAGGTTCAACCATGCTGTTGCAAATGGTAAGATTTCCTTCTTTTTTACTGTCATGTAGTGTTCCATTGTATAAATGTACCACAGCTTTTTTATCCACTCATCTACTGATGGGCACTTGGCTCTTTATCCCCACTTGCAAATGTGGGTAAGGCTGTATTATTTATGAGTTCTGATTCCTTAAAACAAGCAGACAACATATCTATGATCCTCATCTGTTCACTGTAGTAATACTTCTGGTAATGTCAAGTTGTCAAATTGTATCTGGCAATCCTCTGACCCAAATTAATTGTGTTCTTTTTACTAAAGGATATAAAAACATTTATCTTCAATGGTAAATACCTGAACCAACCTTAGGGTTGCCTTTCCCTAGCGGAGACCAGTTTCTCTTAATAGGTAGCAAAAGCGTTATCCAAACCATGAGAAGAACTTCAAGCACTAGTGAGCAGACTGTCCCTGTTTGTGAATCATACCACGTAGGTTACTGAGTGTACCATTCAATTCATCTACCACTAATGTTGTCTTTTTGCATAAGACCTCATTGTGAGTATGGAAATACCCTTCAACAAAGTGATAGAAACTTTGTTTTGTTTCGTTTCTCTTTCTCCAGGAAGTCCTCAATGATCGACTTTTTATCTTAATTATAATGTTTTTTCTTTTACTCTTAAGCGCTAATGCATTGAAAAATGAAAATGATGGAGTACTTACTAATGTGTAACTATGTGATTATAATCATTTACATAGACTTTGTAGTAAATTATATAAAATATAACCAGGGCATTAACTTCCTTAGAGCCTATAACCTACATTTTTTTCTTATATACTTCTAAGAAACTACACAAGGCATTAGACACAATAACTCAGACTTCTCATTATTTTTCGTTATATGAATATCTTCAGGATGTGATTTATACAAGATTTGATTTACACAATTGTACAGGATATGCTTTTCATAATATTCCACTCTGTCAAATGAACTTCAGTAATGACTATGACACATGACTGATGACATTTTAAGTAAGAAACACAAAGTCAACCCAGATTCTCAGGTGAGCTCATGCATACTGGGGCCATGCATACCTTCATTAATAGCAACGTGATTCAAATATATCTAATCAGCAATGCAATAAATGACCACATGTCCTGACCTCTCATGCTACCTGCCAATCAATGAAACCCCATGTTAAATTTGTAAAAACCAAAGATCTGCTACAATTTAAAAGGTTCTGATAAACTGTGGATATATGCCTTTAAACCTCCTAAATCTCCCTAAGCTTTGCCACCTACCTTTAAGCAAATTATCATACGAATGCTCATGAAATTCTCATGTGTTGGTTAATCCTCTCTGAATTCCTACCTGTTCTCCAGCTAGCATTGCTACACAGAAAATAGGCTGCAGAGAAAAGACATAAAGGTAAGGAAAGGATATAGCCAAATGCAAATCACACCGGTAAATATCCCAAAGCAACTCAACTAAGTAATGACCAGCTTTGTCCTGGGAAGACCCTGCAAGTCAGTTTAGCTTAAACAACCAAACAAACAGCAAACACACTGAAGACCGCCAGAGGTCAAGCAGTTGTGAAAGGAGAGGAGCACCGCACTGATTAGCTGGATTATTTGCATGTCCTAGTCTGCTGGCCTTGCTAAAAGGAACAGCGCTAAGTCCAATTAATACATAAACACCAATCTATCTTGAAAATTTTATAAATCTTCTCTGCTGCTATAAATATATATGATAATTTTCTTCCATTATGCAATACAGAAATGATTTAGAATCATTTCCATAATATATAGTAAATTTAATCTTGCTAAATATTAGGCATGAAGAAATTCTGGAATGCTAGCTTCCACATTAAATATATTATTGCAGTCTATCCTTTCAGCAAACCAGCTCACTGGAAGACATAATAAACACAGACATTAGGATTAAACAGCACTGTGCCTGGTGTTCCAAGCACTCCATTAGACACTATGCTGTCAAATTACATGAGAATGCAGATCTTACTTGTGTGCTCTCTTAACAGTGTCTGAAAAATTTTAATGTGAATTTAATTCAGGAAAAGCATCAATCCAAAATCAGATGCTAAAATCTAAACTCTGACAGTGGCCTAGCACTTGTTAGATGGCTTTGCGCTGTAGGTAGAGGTGAGGCAGGACATACTGAGGAGTGAGGAAACTCCGGAGGCACCCCAGGACTAAGGCAAAGGACATCAACACAGGACAGGGACCCTGTTTTAAGATGGGTTGTGGCCACTTTCTGGAAAAGTGCTGACTCATAGTGAATCATGACTATACCTGTGCAGAAGATGCTACATGACCCCTACTGCATTATAATAGCCTTATAATAAATTAACATTGTGGGCCCCCTTTCCCCTGGGGGCAATCAAGAAAAAACCATGGGAGGGAGACCACAAGCACAGTAGCTTAAAAGTAATGTAATTACTTGTACATGCACAATAAAACTCCACCAAAACTAGCCAGGAAATATCTGCCCTATAAAAGTAGAATTCCTCTGGCCATTAAGGGTCAATCTCTGCTCAGAGTTGACCCACATCCATGTTCTGCTCTCTCTGAAATCTGCTCTGTCTCTTTTTGCTATAAACTCTTTCATTGTTTGCAGTCACTGAGAACCTGGTTACTCGTGCTTGCCTGCATGAGACAGCCTTTGAACTTCATCTTTGAATAATTAATGAAATGAAAATATCACATATGTCATAACCTGAATGAAAGCAACAATAGAACAAACAAAGGAATAAAAAGGCCACCTACTCTCATTCCACAGAAACTAAATCTTTAGTATCATGGATTAGAGGATTCTATCTATCTCTCATATTTATGAAGAAATGGAAAGATTATATTAAAAGATTGAAAGTGAGCACTTAAATCCAAAAGCCTCATGGACATTTTGTATATCTATAGAAAATTCTGATTATTTGAGCCATGTAAGACAGGAACAGCACTACTTACAGCCTTTTTTTTTATAGGGATAAAGAAAATTACAGAGAAATTCTGGAGTAGCCTTATAGGTGATAAAGCCCCACGTCGACCCACCAGATGACAATCCAAACTCTAATAAAACTTCCTTGGCAACTGGACAGCTGCGTGATTTTATTTTCCTCTCTGACCTTTAATTTCTTCCCTATGAAATGGAGGAAGTAATACTTTTCTCATAAGAGGGTTATAGGGTGGAATGACAATCTTTATAGAATGTCTCAAAGGCACAAAACAGTAGTAACACAGCAAAGATTATTTGCCCTATGACTTTGAATCTAAAAGGATGCTAACAAAGCATTCTTCCAGGTAGAGAGGGCCAGAGAGGAGCCTGTGAGCTTGTCTCCAAAGCAGACAGTTTTGTTTCCTGAATAGCTGGCAGCCACGATCTAACTATATGATGTCAAGGAAAAGGCTTTTGTGATCTTACATCAAAGTAGGTAGAATAAAATTATGCCCCAAAGTCAACTTCATTTGCTAATATCAAAGGCCGTATTCATGGTCTGTGTTACAGTCCTGGAATAACACACTGGCTCTCTGTATCACATTATAACTCACCAGAATGTGGGAGGGAACTATATTAACTCCCTATAACCAACATAAATCCATTCAAAGATGCTGACAATGGCATCGGATATGTTAATGTAACCTTCCCTTCTTTTTTTTTATGCCCCACCTTATGTCATTCCAAAATATTAATACCTAGAGCAAGGGGAGTATCTTTTCTATTATATCCACTGATAGCCTGTCACTTCCACTGCCTCCAAGCCCCATGGACATTTTGAACCTGCAGCAGTCAGATAGATGCATTGAGTAGATTTAAACGATCTCGGACTTAGCCAAGGAGGAGCTGGCACAAAGGAACCTATTAACATGACATCTATTCTGAGACCTGTTACAGCTCCCTCTTCACTCTCCAAAGAGTCATTCACACCCGTCCAGGGTCCACTGAGTGCAGGTCATGGCCTGAATCATTAAAGACTCTAGGAAAAGCGAGGAAGGAGACTATATTACTAAAGGAGAAAGGTCAGACTCTTACTTCAACCAGCCACCTGCACATAGAATTCCACAGACTCAGATTTCCAACACATTCACTAAGGTAACTAAGGTAGCCAATTATTAGAGCCATCACCCAATGCAGGCTTATGCCATGTGGTAAGAAATGAACTTATTATTTATTCCTGAATATTTTTGCCTTGCCCTGGATGGTTTAATCTCACTTTTTGCCACTGTCAGCCAAGTTCCACTTGGCTGCTCTGCACAGTCTGACCAGTTAGAAAGCTACACTCGCACTTAAAGCTCCCTTCTCTGCTTCCGTATCCACCCTCATCTGTGTGTGTGCCAAAGTGGTGTCTGCATCCAAAACTGAATTTACTTCTGCTTCACAGCAGGGCTTCAGCCAACGGACTTCAAAATCTCATTAATTCCTGGAAGTGATTTTATAAAACTTTAAAAATGCAGAGGTTTATACAGAAAATCTGAAGTTGCCTTATGGTATAGCAAAAGCCCCAAACCGACCCTCCATGCAACAGTTCACACTCCAGCAAACTTGCTGGCGATTGGGCATAGCAAACTGTGGAGGCTACAGCCTAACTCTTTTGGCTGAGCCTGGACCCCAGTGAACCATCACCGAATTGATATTATATATTTTATTCATTATTGTTTCTCCTTCTCAGTCAATTATAAGGAATTCGCCTCAACTCCCTAATATTTTTACACTGAAGCACCCAGACATCAGTTCTTATACGTGCATCCATCATCATTCATCTGCCTATCTATGTACCTATCCATCCATCCACTCATCCATCCAACCACATTACTCTCTTGATCATCACATTTGGAATTACAGCCTCAACCAAGACTGGCTTCTTGGGTGTCCTACCTGTACACTTGTCCCTTCACTCAGAAGGGTCTCATAGTTGCTTTAATGATGTACTCTCTTAATTTTGGAATAAGTAGGTCTGAACTTTTGTATTTCACTGGGCTATAGAAATTATGTAGATGGTCCTGCCTTAAAAATCATTTACACACTGGCAAATTCCAAGCTTCCTTCAGGAAATTAAATTGCCTCCTTGGTAACTTCCTTCAGATGTCCGGCATAATCTAAAACTAACAAGCATCTCAATCCCATCTTCATTCTGAAACCCGGTCTTTTAGTGGGCATCCTTATCTTGTCAATTCCATCTTTCTGGTTGAACTTTCTCTCTTACACTCTTTATCTATGAAAAATCCTGTTGATTTTACCTTCAAAATTTGCTCAGACAGGTCATTGTCCACTGCCCCTTCTGGTACTGCATCAGTTCTACCAACATCATCTCTCATTTGGATTATCACTTTACTTGTCCCTCTGAGTTCTCATCTGCCCTTGTTCTCTTCTCTCTGACCACTCAATTGATTTTAACACATCAGCCATTACTTATCAGTCCTGTTAGGTCATCCTTAATCTCAAAACTCTACCATGACTGTCTACAATGATGTCCCTATAATGAATGGCCTTTGAGTCCTCGGAACTGCTCTAGCTTCACTCTTTCCCTCATTCATTCTCTTCCCACCACACTGGCCTCCAGGAACAGAACCAAGTATGCTTTTGCTCTGGGGCTTTACAGCAAAGGCTAGCTCCTCCACCTCCTGCAGGTCTCTCCTGAACCCTTTCTTCTCAGTGAGGCCTTTTCTAAACACAGCATTGAATCTTATAGCCCCATCCCTCCAGCAGTATTCCCCACCTTTATTTCACTCCTCAGCATCTAACATTTTCTACTATAAAAGTCTATATATTCTTACTAATAATCTATGTATTGGTGATTTCCCTTAACTGAAATAAAAATTCCATGAGTATAGTGATTTTTACCAATTCACTTTACTGTTATAAACTTAAAACCTAGAACACTGCCTGGATGATATAAATTTTCTATATTCTTTGAGGTGGTGTAGTTACTTACTTTCGAATTTGGCATTTAAAGAAAATAACCCATGTAGTTTCAAGAAGAAAACAATAAATCAGATTCTGAAGCTAGAAAATAGAAAATTTAAGGGCTCCATTAACCTTCAAATCAACATCTAGGCTGGGACAGAAACTCTTGGATAGATAAATACGATGCACTTTTAAACTGTAAATATGACAATAATGGGCCATTTTGTTCTCAGCTTAGCAAAAGACAATATAAATTAAAAGTCAATGGTCTCCACTTTGGGAATATAAGAGCTCTTGGTGCAACCTGGATCAATTTCCCATGTAAGAGCTGAATAACTGAGGGTAATGTACTCACACTCTTTATAAGCTTCCACAGACTTAACTCACAGGATTTAAGGAGACAAGGCATGTAATACATTGCAAGTATCTGGCATATTGTAATCAATAAACAATAGCTATTGTTGTTAATGAACCTTGATCATGTTTCTCTATTCATCTTCCTCCCTTCTTCACACAATGAAGACTTAACAGTACTGCTTTCTCAAAATAAAGCTCAGTATTTTAGCCTTTTTAGGAGTGCACACACACAAACACAGGCACAAAATATTTATTCATAAGTAAATATGCTTTATTCTTCAAAGGATTACAGTCTAATTTCATTCTGAGAGCCTTGGCTAGTACGACTCAGTGGATTGGGCATTGTCCCACAAAGCAAAGGTCACCGATTCAATTCCTGGTCAGGGCACATGCTTGAGTTGTGGGCCAGGTACCAGGTGTTGGGTGTGCAAGGGTCCACCAATTGATGTTTCTCTCATATGTTGCAATGGATGTTTTTCTGCACCTCTGCCTCCCTCCCTTCCCCCTCTCTAAAAATAAATAAACAAAATCTTTTAAAAATTTTTTAAAAAATCCATCGTGGTTAAAATCACCCTTGTGAGTGTCATGTTTCTCCTGTCAGGTAGAAATCATAGTGCCGCTTATTCACCCACAGGTCAGAGACCCTGCACTGTGTTTTCACTAGTGGAGAAGAAGATGAGTTTGCTCTGCTCCCTTTGCAGTCTCTCATCACATCCCATTTTGGCCGGGATGCATGTTAACAAAATGAAGACTCAAATTAAAGGGTGATCAGAACAGGGTAGGTTCACATGTGAGGTCTGAATTCTTAACCTTGAACTTATTGGGAATGGTGGTAACCAGATGCAGAGAATAATAAAGCATCACCCAACAAGTAGAATATCAGCTTTGCTAAGGATAGAAAAGGACACGTGTAGGGAAATTCAAGGTCCTCTAAAGAAGAAAGAATAGATATTGGACTTATAATGAGTGCTCATAATTAAATATACATGATATTTCATATTTACATGGGTAAATAATTTATTTTTATTAAAGCCTGATAGCTATTTTATGAAGTAGATGTTTTAAATTAGAGCATTATCAAATAAAATTCAGTCTTTAATTTTCAATTATTCTACAGAAATATTATTTACAGAAACATAATAAAAATAATTTCTCAGCAATGGTGTTGCATTTTCTACTGTGACATATGCAAATGAATAAAAGGCCTCTACTTGCTAATTGTTCATTGGTTTCTCTTTTACAGGTAATTTTTTCAAGGTTTCCCTCTGTGGACTCCTACTCCACTGCTGCCTTTTAGCCATTTATCATTTTGCCATAGTATGATCAGAACTGAGTGCAAGAGTAATAACAATACCTTTAATTATTATCATTTAAATAGTATTTATTGGAATATTTACATGAAGAGAACAAATAACAAAAGTTTAAAAAATTTTAGAAAGACACAAGGGAGAAAAACAATTACTGTAAGAACAACTTTATGAACTATGTAATCATGTATATTATCTATTATACACATATATTCTTAGCAGTCAGGGCAAAAGAAAATATTTTGAATCCTACAGTTATCTGGAGATAGATATTTTGCTGGAAGTTAATTTTAAGAGAAATTTATTTTTTGGGTTTTACTGTTGAAGAAAATTTGGTAACATTTTGGAAGTGGTTTCAACTATAATTTGTAAAAGGCACTAAACCATTGCTCCATTAGATACTTCCTACATAACCCTCTCTAAAGCCAAAAGAATCAATCAATACCTCAGTGCAGAAACTTTGGTGAAGGTATAAAATATTTTAGAAGTACTATTTTCTCCTGGTTATATGACTTAATTCAGTTAGAACCAAGAGGAATGTTGCTATAAACTGAATGGTGTACCCCCAGCATTCACATGGAAAAGTCCTAACGCTTACTGCCTCAGAATGTGACCATATTTGGACATAGGGTCTTTAAAGAACTAAGTAAGTTACAATGAGGTCTTTAGGGTGGTTCCTGACCCAATCTGACAGGTGTCCTTATATGAAAAGGAGATGAGAACACACAATCACACCAGGGATGTGTGTGCACAGAGGAATGACCGTGTGAGGACCCAGAAAGTGGCCATCTGAAAGCCAATGAGAGAGGCCTCAGGAGAAACCTATACTGTTGACACCTTGATCTTCAAATTCGAGCCTCCAGAACCATAAGAAAACAAATTTATAAGGTTTAAGCCACTCATTCTACGGTACTTTGTTATGACAGCCTTAGAGGGTTAAAACAAACAGAGTTTATATCACTCAAAGAGTTTTAAAAGTCTTGTGATTGTAATTGGTTTGAGCTTAAACATACTAATAGTACCTCAAAGATTTCTCATTTTGATTAAAGAGTTAGATTTAGATAATGTACAATAATTACAACCACAATATTCATCAGTTATTAAGATGAAATATCAGCATTATGCAAAATATTTTATGCAAAATATTTTCACAATAACCCTCTATGTTAGAAATGGGTCTGTTTTAGAGACTTTAACATTTTGCAAGTCACACAGCTCATGGAGATAAAGCCAAGATTTAAACTGAGATCTGTGTGACTGGGAGACCTGTGTCCTTACCACACCCCACATGGCTCCCACAGATACACAGAGGTGATGAAAGTACAGGAATATGACTTGAATCCTCACAAAATCAGAAAATTATCTTTTTTCCAATAGAGTTTGGCTACATCAAAAAAAAATTGAGACTCAATTAAAGCACCTGAATTAATTTAATTGAGAATTCAGAAGGTTTTCTTTAAAACTGCTGTTATCAATCATCTATTTTCCTCATAAAAAAAATCTCCTTGTGGATCCTCAAGAAGCTCTGACTTTCTAAGAACTATATCATGTTGAGCTTGACAGAATCATCTGGCTGGAAATATGGACCTAAAGATCTTGACAAAGTAACATTTTTAAATGAAGATACTTAGCATTGAGTTTGCATTAGCCAGAGCAGAGAAGTGCCTGATAGAACCACTGACTACCAAAAGGGACAAGGATTTCCTTGATTCAGAAGACAAATTGTCAGCATACAGCCACCAGGGACAGGCCTTTGACAACACAGTGGGCAGGCCAATGGAATCACAGGTACCAAGTGCTGAAAAGACTAATTACAGTTGCCATGAAGGATCTTCAGTCACCCCTTATCCATGGGCTATCTCTGGGGACTCTGAATATTAAGATTCACCTCTTTACTAAGATTAGCTCTGAAATAAAACGTGAGTTGGGGGAGATATAATGTAATTCTGTCTGAAAGGGTGACAATGCATGTCCAACTCACCCTCGAAGATGCAGAGCCCTCTCTGTCCCAGGCCCTGATGAATGCATCTTCCATAACTCAGAGCTCACGACCGTCTTGCCTCAGCTATAGTTTTACCTACTCCTGCCACATACATGCCTCGATCCTGGAAATTCTGCACTCATCACATTACCATTTCTGAGCTATAGAAGGATATTTTTGGCTGTAAGGAATCTTATTCCAAAAACAGATTCAGATGAAGGTAAAGGTAGCCAGATTTCTATGGAGGAAAATCCTCAGACCTAGCATTGTTTTAGGCTTTGTATAACTGTCCCCTATCATATCTGACAGACACAGGAGTCTGCCTGAATGCCAGCTGTGGCTGCAGTATTCAGGAGAATTAAACTTTACCTGCAGATATGGCGGTCTCCCCAAGACATCGTCCCTATCCATGGTTAGGGTATGCTGCCAATGGCAGTCCAGTGATCTGTTACAGGGTGTACTGATCACACAAATTGACCCTAACTACCTTATGTGGTGATTCAGTTCTTTGTGTCAATGACAGTTCTCAGGAGAAGGCAGAATTGTTTCAAACGGGTCTAAGACATTGAAACATACAGCAATTATAGTCTGAAGAAGTTGTGGGTATCAAATAACAACTGATGAAAAGTGGAGAATGCTTTCAGCAGGCTCACATGTCTAGGTCTCACTGAAAGTCTTCTTCCTATACATTGTTCTATAAACTCAATGACATGAAAGAGAGGTTGGTGGTTCTGTAATCTCACCTAAACCTGAAAAATGTCATCCAGGTTTAGCAGAGGCACACACTCTGAGTGAAGCGTCCAGCAGTGCTTTCACAAAACCATGACCAGGTACCTGGAGAGGTTAATGCAAAGAGTGCAGGAGAAGAGCCTCCTGTACAATCTTCCATGAGAAACTAACCCAAAGCCCCTCCCCAATGGTGTGAGCCAACCATCAGGGCCATTTATCGACATTCATATACTCTTGGTCATCCTGCCAAGGGTATGAGTTCTCAGAACAAGAGGCTTGCGAAATATGAGCTAGAACCAAAAAACTTGTACAGCATATTCTACAGCCAAGAATCAATCAGAAATCCCAAGCAGCTAAATCTCCAGGGATAATGAGCCCAAAGGTCATCTCAGACTTCCCTCTTCCAAAGGCCATAGCACCATGATTGGCTACATCGATATTCTGGATGCAGATGACTCATTTCATCTCTACCACTTAGGCTCTGAATGGTCTGACCAAATGGCATCTGACTGAGTCATCTCCCACTGCAGCCCTGCGTGGAGACATTAGTCACCAGATTACAGCTATAATCATCAGTCAGCTTCCAACGTGATGCAGCTCTGACACTAACCATTCTACTGAACCATCAAGCAGAATACTCTGCATTTTCTTGAAACTCACCCAGCTCTTTGCCCTTCCCCCACCTGTAAACCAGTTGTAGAGTGCTTTGTAACTCCGGCTCCACAGCAGCCTCCTCTGTACCCCCAGCCTCATCTCCTCCTCCACCCGGCAGTCTTAACTAAAACTTCTCTTTTCTTAAAAGTATTGTTTCTCCTCCAGTCTCTCGAGTGATGGTTGTCTTTATTCTCTTAATCCGTATCTTCAGGGAAGAGGATATGGTCAGGGTATTCCTTACTTCCCTTTTTTGCTTCTGGATCATTACAGATTCATTCTTTTCCTCGAATATCCTGCCTTATAAACTATCATAATATTCAATGATATATCCTCTTTCACCCTTGCTTTTACCCCTGTCCCCAATAGCCCCTATTCATCAGAGAACCTAGCCCCAGCCCACAGTCTTGCTCTCTAGCCCAAGCAATGTGATTATTTTTGATACACTCTACATCTGTGGGTAGGATTATCTCACCCTCCTGACCTGTCATTCCCTTACCTCCCTCACCTCTGGTGGTGTCGTCCTTTACTCCATCTCAGCCACTCACACTCATGAGCACAGCCTGGACCTTAAATATTCTATCTACTTCCTTGTAATAAACTCTGCAAAAAATTTTTTTGGTTTAATACATTGATTTTTGGTAAGATATTTTTACAGTATCTTGTATTCTCCCTTAAGTTATTGAATTTTTCACTTAGAATAAATAGAGAGTTATATTCACAGGCTTCAGTGACATGAACATTATTGCCCAGGAGTGACAAGTACCTGATATCTAGAGGGATGGATAGTTTTCATTTTTCTTACTATGTGGAAATGGCTTGAATTAATATAAATGTGTACAAGAATCTTTTGCTATAAAACTGGCTATGACTTGTTGAAGTATTTTAAAACTGGAGCTGTTAAGTTTAGCCATACTTCACTGTGATAGAATGTGGACTTTTCCAAGTGTGAAAAGAGAAATATTAAATAGTATCACTTGTATTTTACTAAATAATAAAAAGTAAACCCAGCTATTATCAAATAAAGTATATGTAGTTATTTTTTAGAGATTTTATTTCTTTTATTTTTTAGAGAGGGGAAGGAAGGGAGAAAGAAGGGGAGAGAAACATCAATGTGTGATTGCCTCTCATGTGCCCCCTACTGGGGACCTGGCCCCCAATGCACGCATGTGCCCTGACTGGGAATTGAACTGGTGACTCTTTGGTTCACAGGCCAGCAGTCAATTCACTGAGCCACCCCAGCCAGAGATAAAATATATGTAGTTATAATACCTGCTTTATATATTATATATTAACCTTTTTTAATTAAATATTTTTATTCACCTGAGGACATGCTTATTAATTTTTAGAGAGAAGAGAAGGGAGGGAAAGAGAAAGGGGAAGAAACATTGATGTGAGAGAGAAACATCAACCAGTTGCCTCTTGTATGTACCCTAACAGAGACAGAAGAGCAACTCAAGCATGTGCTTTGCCCAGGAGTCAAACCCACAACATTTCAGCTTATGGAACAATGCTCCAGCCAACTGAGCTACACCAGCCAGGACTAATTAAATATTTTATATTCAGAAATGGCTTTTTCATTTCTAGGTGTTTTATGTTAATTACCAACATAACAACAATATTTACAACATTTTTTATTGCAAAAATACTATATCTCAGATGATGGCTTAAGCAGACTTTTATGGATGGCATAAAGACAAATGCCATATGTACTATTTTATGTGTAAAATAGTATCTCAAGACCACAAATTAATTATAAACAGAATTTTGGAACATAAATTATTCTAAAGTTGAAGGACCATCTGGATGCTATTATTAAAACTGTGTTCCTAGGAGTGGGAGGAGAGAATTATGTAGAGAAAATATTCCACTGGTAAATCTGATAGACTCAGTTCCGAGAGTGTTCAAGCTATTTGATGCTTCAGTCTTCAGAATAATCATATCTGAGTGCCGTGGAGGAAATATCATTGAATACTCTTTATTTTAATCTTATGGAAAAAAATAGTCCTGTACTTTTTTCTTTTATTACTGCTAACAAGCAACTTCAAATACAAAGTTATAAATACAGGAGCTTACTAAAGAGAAAATTATGAGAACACACTTTTAACTGAGAAAAGGGGCAAAGCATAGGTGTCAAAATATGTACCCCTCCTTCCATTTTACAGAATTGTTTCTGGGGATGCCTGGCCAGTCAGGACTACTCTGCCTAGAATTAGTGTGGTCATCTGACTAGTTTTCAAGCACAATAACCTGAACAAAAAAACCCAGATGTTATAAAAAGTATTTTACAAAATTTATTACAAGAAACTGAGAAGTATGTGCACTTTCCCCACATAACCTTTGCCCTTTTTGCTGGCTGGGTATTTATGATAATGAGCCACTAGAGGATGAAAAGAAATAGGGATTCCCGAATTTCTACACAGAGGGGAGAGCCTGCAGACCAGAACAAGACTCAGACTGTTATGTGAGTGAGAACTAATACTGTACAAGCAACACATATACCATATTTTTTGGTCTATAAGACGCACTTTTTTACCACACTTTTTTGCTTTGAAAATTTTGAAGCAAAAAATGTGGTAAAAAAAAAAGTTCCTCTTATAGTCCGAAAAATACAGTACTTCAGGGTTTTTTGTTGTTGTTGTTGTTTATTTTTTTAAGAAGTGGTAGATTTGCATTAGAAAACTGGTTAGTGTCTCAGGCTAATTGTGATGGTTGAGAAGGGTGAGGGATAATGTCTATGACTATCACAGAAAACAAAGTTACAGTATCCTCAGATTCTACCAGTTGACCTTGTTCACATCATTACCACATTCTAACAAAGTGTCTAGTCTATCAAATATAACCTCGAGCCATTCAATTTATTCCTAGGTTCAGTGACCTTGGTCTTTGGTTAGGGAAAGAAAGAACCAAGCTAGGTTTTGTATTAAATTTTCAAAAAGAATCATTTCAGGCACTTTATATAGGCTTCAGTACCTGAGGGAGTTTATAGGAAAGGAAACCTGTATAACTCAGCACTTGCAAAAGAAAGTTGGGCTGTCAGTGTAGAGTCTAAAATTCAAAGTCAGCAAGTTAGCACTTGCGCCTGCTGTACAGCTCTCTCTTTTGACTCGTGTCCCTCAGCCAGTTCATCTGTGACACTGCGTCTAACCAACTTCTTTGACACTGGAAACAACAAACACACATCTTCGAATACTCTAAAAAATCGAGGTACAGAATTATCATTGAGATCTCTTTTCTCACAGAGTAAACTTCTGTCAACTTCTGTAACTTATTCCTTTTATTGGAATTTATACTTTGTTTCTACTGCAAAGCCTTCCCCATATCTATTTTTGATTCATGAACTTCTAGTGTATGTTACACTATTGCCCGCAGTTATTCACTCCACCCTCCCTATAATATGATTGCACACCTGCCCAATGTTGTGTGATTTCCAGAACCACTTGTTAGGGAATAGCTTTCTTCTCTACTCCATTCATGTCTAGGTTTATCATATGATGTGTTTTCAACAATGATCTGTGAACAGATAATCACATACACTATTCCTATGCAGGCACTTTACCTGATTCAGTGGTTGGCTCTTGCTTTTCCTCTCTGCCAAGGAAATGGTATATTTCAGGTGGAGGCTTACCTACAGCAACTGTAATCCCTGACATGTATTACAGGGGAGAAATAAACCACAGCTGCTTATTACAGCAGCACACACTAGCAAAGCCTGACTAATCATATATTCTCAAGTCTCAGTTTGCTGCAAATGAAAGGCCATTCTACTCAAAAAGTCTGAAAACTGAAGTTAAATGCTTGACTTTGCTATCCTTGAATGTGGTAACACCAAGCCAATAAATTCACTTCTATGAGTCTCTTTTTCTCACATGTAAAAAAGAAGAAATTATTCCAAACCTGATAAAATAATATGGTTGATTATGAATAATGTATTAAGAACAGTGTTTTGAAAGTACTGAACTAGCACACAACTGTTGGGTGTTAATATTATTCAGTATCGATATCTTCCCTGAAGTATTTCTGACTGCAGCTCTTCTGTCAAATATGAGGGATTTAGAAAAATCTTGCTTTCATGAAGTGTTGATCAGGGGCAAAAAGACTGAAACAAACACACCAAGCCAGAGAGACAATTAGAGGTAAAGATCAGGATATCCAGCTCAGATCATGATCCTGATGGGAGCTCCGAAAACCGCAGTCAGGGAGGGAAAGTCAGTCTTTCTGCAAAACTAAAGAGACTAAGTATGAGAATAGAAGAGAGCTCCTAAAAACCTAAGACAATAAAATATATATTCACAATAGTGTGTATGATGTACCAGGCTCTCTGTAAGTTCTTTACATGTATTCTCACATTCTACAAATTCATACAACTCTTTGAGGGAGCCACCATGTTTATACACACTGTGCAGATGAACAACTGAGGCACAGACTGTTAGGCCACCAGCCCAAGGCCACAGGGCGGGTGAGTGGCAGAGGGCGATGCCAGCCTAGGGGATCTGGCTTCGGAGCCTGTGCACTTTCCTTTGACCAGGTCACTGATTCCACTGCTCTTGAAAAGAAAGGGAGCAAAGTTCCACAAATTCTGAAAAAAAAAACATTGTGCTCAATGAAGAATATAAATGAAAATTGATGATAAATTAAGGCAAACTTATCCATCATTGCCAAGAAAACTTATTGCCATCAAGGCTTATAATATGAAGGAAAATTAAAAATGTTAACCTGATCATTTATTGTTATTCAAGCTAGTAATTTCCCATTAAGAAAATATTCTATTTAAAAATAAATAAAAATTTAATATGTGGACAAAGATTTATTTACAAATATATTCATTAGTAATTTTGTATAAAAAATTAAAATCAGCATAACTCAGTTACCAAAAATAGAATGAATATATAATGGTACAGCCATAAGAAACAATATAATTTTAAAAACATATATGTTGAGAGAGTACCTATGCTATGATTCCAATACAAACATTTGTTTCTAAGACCAAAGTCAGAAGGAAAAAAACCAAAGCATTGACCCTGACTGTTCATATAAGGTGGAAACATGACTGATGTTCATTTCTCCTTGAGTTTTTCTTTTTCTTCTTTCTTTTATTTATTTATTTATGTATTTATTTATTTATTTATTGGTCTGAAATTTTCTTTTGTACAATGAATACAAATTACTTTTACAAAATAAGAAAAGCAGAACTTAAACAAAGGGAATATAATCTTCATTTTGCAGGTGCATGTATTTATATAGATGATTTATTAAAAACAACAAGAACAACTAATAAATGAATGTACGTGAGATCACCTTTCAGTAGCTCCCTCTTGCCACCAAGGAAGGGAGATGAAATGCTCTAAACAAGCCATATTCACTCAATATCTCTTACGAACCAAACAGACTGACAGAAATGTTGTAGGAGAATTTGTGTGACCCCTTGAACATGACAAAGAATAAAGCTAATCGCCCTCTTAGAGAGTTACTGCTGTCTTTGTCCGAGGGGATATCTTAATGAATTATAATACAAATTTTAAACATGTAGGGTTTTTTTTACTTAAGAATATAATTATTAAACAACTTTGCAAATATATATTTATAAATAAATAAATATTTATTTTTAATTTTACAATCTTTTAAATGCTATTTCACATTATCAATATATTTTCACAAGGTTAATTAAAATTTTATAATAATGTGCATCTTATTTTAAAAGTAGTAGTTCTTTACCTGATATGTAAATAGTTCTTTACATGACAGTTCTCTACATGATATGTATTCAGTCAATTAATATGTATGTAACCTATTTTATATGCTTATTTACATTTACTGCAAGGCTAGGCAGTAATTATGAACTCAGAGTTCTACAGCACCCAATTTTTGATAAATTTTTATGTGCCAAAAATATATAATTTGTTACCACACCTTTTCCTTTTATTTTAGTAAATTATAATCTTTTCACAAGACTAATTTCCATTTTTTTTGTTTTTTAAAGAACTAATTTCCATTTTTTAAAACTAAAATTACTTTAGCAAAAATTTTCAGTTGTACCATTTTATATAAAGATTATATCTTTTATATCATATTTAAAATAAATGTCTATTTTACATAATTAAAATAGTATAAATATTAAGTATTTGGCCATAGGCATTTAAAAATACTTCATAGATATTCTTGATGTTTATTAATCTAATATTAAAAGTTGCATAATTTTAATCCTATTGACAACATAGTTAAAATAATACCTTGATATTATATATTTAGGTTTTTGTTTCTAATTTAATTCAATGCTTAATTTTACTATTTAAAATTATAATCTGTATCACTCTCTATTTTCATTTCAAGGCCTGAAATTTTAGTTCCTCATTTTTTTCTGCTTAGTAAGTACTTTATATTTCCTTCATATATTTATGGATATCTTTTCTCAAGTATTTATTTATTTCAAATGTAACATATCTTTAGAATTATCTCTAGGTATTAATTAAAAACTACTTATAGATTGTATCAGTCAGGATTTAACCAGAAAAGCAGAACCAATTCCTAAGATATAGATCGATTAATGATAGAGAGATAAATAGATAGATCGCTCGATCATGAGTACATAGATAAATAGATACATAGCTAATTAGACAGCATTGGATATCCTTGGTCTGTTACAATTTCATATCAGCTTTCATATATCTTGTATACCTCTTTTGCAATTTTGATTTGGATTCCCTTAATGTATAGATCAATTAGGAAATTTGATATCTTTACAAAATTGGGTCTTCCTATCCAAGGATGTTTTATTAACTTCCATTTATTTAGGTTATTTTTAAAAGGTATCTATATTATTTTGTACTTTCAGTGTAGATGTCATATATTTTATTTTGTCAGATTTCTTTCTTTTTTATTATTATTTTTTCTTTTTTTAATTGCTGTTCAAATTTTTCCCCCTCCTTACTCCCCTACCCCATCTACCCCTACCTCCTACCCTCAATCCTTCTCCCATCCATCTTTGTCCATGGGCCTTTCATACATGTTGTTTGACAACCCTTCTTTTTCTTCCCCCTGTTACCCTCATCCTCCCACCCCTCTGGTTACCGTCAGCTTTTTCTTTATTTCAATGTCTCTGTTTATATTTGGTTGCTTGTTTATTTGGTTGATGAGGTTCCACTTATAGGTAAGATTATACGATAGTTGTCTTTTACCACCTAGCTTATTTCACTTAGCATAATGCTCTCCAGTTCCACCCATGCTGACACAAAGGGTAGGAGTTCCTTCTTTCCTTCTGCTGTGTAGCATTCTATTGTGTAAATGTACCATAGTTTTTTGATCCATTCATTTATTGATGGGCACTTAGGTTGTTTCCAGCACCTGGCTATTGTAAATTATGCTGCTATGAACATTGGGGTGCATAGGTTCTTCTGAATTGGTGTTTCAGGATTCTTAGAGTATAATGCCAGCAATAGAATTGCCAGTTTTATAGCTTTAAAACTGCCAGCCCCTTTTATAGATTTTTGAGGAAATTCCATACTGTTTCCCATAGTGGCTGCACCAGTCCACTTTCCCACCAACAGTATATTAAGATTCCCTTTTCTTCACATCCTCACTAGCATTTGTCGTTTGCTGATTTATTTATCATGACCATTCTGACTGGTGTGAAGTGGTATCTCATTGTGGTTTTAATTTGCATCTCTTTGGTGGCTAGTGATGCTAAGCATCCTTTCATATGTCTCTGGGCCTTCTGTATGTCCTCCTTGACCATTCAGGTCCTTTGACTGTTCGGGTCCTTCGACCATTTTTTAATCAATAAATGTAATATATCACATAAACAAAAGGAAAGACAAAAGTCATATGATTTTATCAATAGATGTCAAATTTATTTCTAAGTGTTTGATATTTGTGTTATTACAGACAGTGTCTTTTAAAAATTTTATTTTCTATGTATTGTTTCTCTATAAAAATACAATTAACTTTATATATCGATCTTATACCCAGTGACCTCATTAAATTTACATACCAATTCTAACAGCTGAACCGGAGGTTCTTTTTTTTTATTTTGTTACTAGAAGTTATTAGAAAACTTTTTAAATCATTTTTTATTGTTCAAAAGCAGTTGTCTCCATTTTCCCTCCACCACTTTCCCCCATCCTACCCACTGCCAATATCTATATGCTTAATTATTGTCACTGGTAGATAATGAGTTTTTTTTTCTTTGTAAACTTTATGCCTTTTATTTCTCTTCCTTGTGTCTTGCTTGCACTTAACAGAAACACTGGTATGGCATTAAATAATAATAATAGTGGACAGCCTTGTTTTTTTTCTTCTCAAATTCAGGGAGAAAATTTTTTAACAATTACCATTAAGTATGCTTTTTGTTCTTTTTGAGCTACTCTTTATTAGATTAGGAAAGGTTTTTTTTCTATTTTTAGTTTGGTAATGGGTTTTATGAATAAATGAATATTGATTTTAATAAATTTAACTTAATTTAAGAATTAGAATTTTTACACATTTTTAGTCTTCCTGCTTACACAATACATACTTTATTCAAATCTTGATTTCAATGTTTCAGTGGAGTCTTTTAATTTTCTTAAAACAGGTATTGTATTTCCTTGTTCAAATTATTCTTAAATGGTTCCATTTAAATAGGGTGTTTTTTATTCTACTACATTTTCTAACTTATTACTGGTAGGATATAAGGAAGGTGTTTATTTTTTTTGCTGTTGGTAATATACCTGGTCATTGTTTTGTGCTCTAAAATTTCTTATAGTGTAAGAAGTATTTATTTGATGTCTTTTGATATTCTAGAGATATAATAGTTGAAAAAATATTTTTTTCCTTCTTTGTCAAGAACTAGAACTTAATTCTGTTTCATGTCTAATTGCATTGGCTTAAATTTCTGGAAAAATTCTGAATGAAATTGATTCAACTAAACCTTATTCCACTGCTGATTTATAAAGAATGTATCTAAAATCTTGTCATTATAAATGATGCTAATTCTTTAAGATATATACAGTTCATTATAGAATAGAAGCATTTCTCTGTTATTTATACAAGTATTGTAAAAAAGAATGGATATTGAAAATGTCATGGGTTTTTCATAATCCATTGATAGGATCTTAAGGCTTTTATGACTTGATCATTTAATTAAATAACTTGATATATTTTTTTATCTTCTCAGAACAGTAAGTGTATTACTGTTCTGTTGAATTGTTGCCTAGTATTTTATTTATATATATAAATGAAATATATATATAAATAT